>OZ018335.1:95464508-95764508 GCA_963969495.1 Ceratothoa steindachneri
CAGAAAATTGGCAATCTTAAGCTTAATAGACAATTCAACACTATCTTAAAGCGACCCGAGTGGGTCTAACTTACGATCTCTCGTAATCATCCAAGATGGTGTCTCAGCCAACTTTTTCAAGGTTAATATTATTTAGATTTCTGTATAATTATGAAGTCTAAATTTACTTATCCGTTCCGCCTAAATCTGTACATTCGGATAGAGTATGACATTGATTTCCTGGTAAGTTATTTATTTGGGTTAATATTTAGCCACTCCTATTGTTAAACGCATTTTTTCGAATCTATATCAAATTGGTTGAGCGGTCGATGTTACTATTATTTTAGTAACACTTTGAATTTCATTCTTTTTCTTTTCCCGTAATTGTGATAAGTCACAGTGGAGAAGTATTTTTGCAAAAAATTGTTACAGTAACGTCATATTGTGTACATAATTTCGACCGAGTTTACCTCTTCACCCTTTTTACGCATTTGCCTGTTTTGGATTGAGCAGGTTTGCATTATGAATTGTAGGGGATGTGAATTATATTTCGAACACCGCGTGGAAGAGGTTCACAATGACCCGAATCTTTCATTGGAAATTATTCTTGAGGTCATTTATCCCAATCTGGTCTTCATTATTTGGTGGTCTTAAGGCGAAATGCGGCCTTTTTGTGCTTTTGAGTTGTTTATACTACGAGTTAAGTAAAAATAACCGGGTTGTGGGTGGAACTCCCAACCCAAAAGGGGGTATGGGGGATTAGCCCCACCGTTGTTAAGTAGGTACAAAAGGTTAATATGGTTTCACATACTCGTAATTTGAGAATTGAAAGTTATGTTATGTTAGCTCAGGTTATTATTTCCTTGAACTATTTTTTGTGCTTTGTTCAAATCTGTTGTTCTTTTTTGGCGGTCGTAAGAGGAAATGCGGCAAAATCGAGGTTTACTCCGATTTCCGCCGAATAGTTATAAAACTGTTTTCCCGCATTTCTCCTTCCGAACGCCAAAAAAGAAGAACAGATTTGAACAAAGGAAGAAGTAATAAAATTTAAAAAAAAGTTATTACACTAAAGTAAATATTAACCATTATTTGATATAACAATCTAGCCCTAAAAAAGAAAATAGGGAAAAAATCTTTCTGCTTTTATTATATCATACTTAAGGGGATGAATAATTAATTTTAAATTAGTTATCCCTTAAATATGTATTTTTTATTTTATAAAAATAAATTACTTTGGATAACTATTTTATTTATTTATCTTCCCAGTAAATGTTACCATAAAGAGGCCGAAGAAACCGAGTCAAACGAAATTAAATCTGCATTAAAACTAAACCAATAAAGCTACGTTAATTAAAAAAACGTCATAAATGGAACCATGTTAAGGTGCAATGAAGTCAGAGACATTTTCATATAGTTGGTATTTTTCGATATTGATTTAAAATATGAACAAACCTGCACAGGTTGTGCATTTTGATGTTTTGTAATGCGGTTGACTAGGGTAAAAAATAATGATAAGGAAATATAAAATAAGAAATGAAAACCCGATCAACAGAAAACCTAGTAAGGATGGAAATGATTAGGGATTAAAAAAATAAAAGGAATGTCCTACAATCTTCTAAGCTCCTTTGCAACAAGCTAGTTAATCTTTTGAATTTGGATTTGAGCAAAATACAACTCTTTTTTCAAAAGGGAATATAACATATTTTAGTAAAAACTTGGGCAATCCAGTTTAACCTTTCTTATCCGAATATTTCTACCCTTTCTTCCTCTCCTTCGTCTAAAAGATTCGCCCTCTCCCATTTTGCCCTCGCTGAGTGTGGCAGCTCTCAATAACTAACAAATTAACGCCGTTGATGGAGTAAATCTTTATCATTTACACGATTTAGGGAGATTTATGATACTATGGATGATACTGATAATTATATTAATTATTATTTACGGCTATTCATATAATATTTGTATAACTTCCGTAAGCTATTCACACTATTAGTTATACGTTCCTTTCATATTTTCCTTTCAACTTTAAGATAGTTTTCGGTTTGATTAATATTTTTTCACTAACAAAGATAGTCTGCAGGTCCTCAAGCATAGGATCTACAAGAAAATGAGGGATCGCTTGAGAAAGAGCAACTCCGACATAATTCCAAAGAAATTCAACAAAGATTAAAGAGAACCAAGTTGTAGACGCGAGGTGTAGGGGGCTGGAAATAGTAGACCAATTCTTTTTTCGCAATCTTCTAACCCATTTCCACTAATGATGGTGCAGAAAGGGACGAAAGGACTAATGGTTTTTTCCTCACTTCGTAATAAACCCAGTAAATTTATTTTGATATTGAAATAAAAAGTCGCTGAGGTCAATTATGAACCCTCTGTATTTTCTATCTTGAAGTGCCTCTACACCTACAGCACCAGATGGTGTTATATTTAACTGTCCGTCCTTTATCGGGGCCATGATGATTCCCAATGCTAAGAGTGCCTTTAGGTGGCACCCGGTCTTCCGTCGCCACAGGCCTTTTTAATCTGTCGTTAATCGCTCACAGTGGGTCGGTGGTAAGACTGAAGTAGAGGTATGTGTGTGTGTGTGTGTGTTGCGCATATGTGTATTCTTAAGATGTGCGAATATCATTTCTTTTTTTTCAGTGCCTAGACGGATGTTCAAACTGGGAAACGAGTGCCGAGTCTTCGTGTCAACACATTTGCGTAAGTGTGGATAAGGAACGATAATGAACAAATCACAGTTTGCTTTCTGGAATGTGTAATAGTCTTACCTTGCAATACCGAGAAGCTAATAATAAGACATACAAACGATTTATAAGCGAACGCTAGAGAAAAATAACTTACCAAGTTCTTCTTTCTAGCACCAGAATGCTAGTTGGCATGGCAACGACAATGTTGGATGCTCCCTGGGTTGTGTCATCGCTACGCAGACGTATACAAACAAAGTGAAAGGTATTTTCTCTAATATATATATATATATATATATATATATATATATATATATATATATATATATATATATATATATATATATATATATATATATATATATATATATATATATATATATATATATATATGAATAATGTTACAGCCACGAGGAAAATGGAACAACGGAGAACTGCGAGGCCTTTCGACTAATGGTCCTTTACTAAGCAGACTAAAAGACAGGGAAAAAGAGAAAGATATTTATACACCTGATTAATGAAAATATGGGATATAAAGATTAAAAGGGGTGGGATTAGCAGATACCTGGAAAAATCCTATTAACGAGATGAGCTGTCAGGGTAAAAAAAAAAACAAAAAAAAAACGGGTTACAAAAGAAAGGGAGGGGGCAGTGTTTAGGAATCAATATGTAATATGAAAACAAAAAAAGTTTACACATCATAACTAGAAGATATGACAAAAGAAAAATATGAGGAAAGGTTTTTTTATATAAATAAGCTAAAATAACATCTAGGTGGTAATCATTAATTCATAAATTTTATCTTTAAAATCATTCTTAAACATTCTTTTGATACAAGGGTCCAAAAAATACATTCCAGGGCTGAGATTAAAATTCGAAGTCAGTTGTATAAATGCCGATTCTAAAAGATTTCGTGAAAAAAAGTCATTTGATTTGGCAATCACAGAACTCTCCTTCCAATTAATACGATGGGAATTTTCACTCAAATGGATAAAAATGGCATTTGATGTTTGCCCAGTGTTTACAGAGTACTTATGTTGCTTAATACGCACATTCAGATCCTTGCTAGTTTGCCCAATATAAAATGAAGGGCAATCCAAACAAGGGATTTTATAAATTACGTTATTTGTTTCATTAGGGCAATTTTTTATTAACATTCTTTTTAAAGTATTAGTATAAGAGAAAACAAGATTTACATTAAGTGTTTTTAACAATGTTTTTACGGTTTCAAAGCCATTAAAATAAGGTAAAATGAGGATATTCTTGGGCGCTTCCTTATCAATAGTACTTTCGTTATATAACTTTTTTTTGGCTTTATTATAACAAATATCAAGTATATTTGCTGGATAACACAAGTCTGCACCGATTTTTCTTATAGATTCAATTTCCTGATCCAAATATTGAGGACGACTGACAATGCGCAATGCACGTAAAAACATAGAGGAAAAAATTGATATCTTAATATTAAGATGGTGGCCTGAATAAAAATGGACATAGTTTAAGTTGTTGGTTGGTTTCCTATAAATACTAAAATTGCAATTAAATGATTCCCTATGTATTAAGACATCTAAAAATGGAAGGCAATTGTCTTTCTCTAATTCAACAGTAAATTTTCATGGAAGGTACCTGGTTATTTAAATTGGAAAGCAAATTATTTACATCAATATTAAAAGGCAAAATAATTAAAATGTCATCAACATATCTATACCACTTTAAGGGGATATCAATGATATTAGGTAAATATTGTTTTTCGAAGAATTCCATATACAAATTTGAGAGTAGGGGAGATAAGGGGTTGCCCATTGCCATACCAAATATTTGTTGGTAATATTCACCATTAAAAACGAACTTACAGTCACAAATGCACAACTTAATGAGTGAAATAATATGACTTACAGATAGAGGTAATTCATGATGAGTAAGCTCATTACTAAGATAATCTACAATGGAATCAATAGGGACTTTGGTAAAGAGAGAGCAAACGTCAAAACTTACCAACCTATCATTGGGGCAAATAGTAATTTGATTTAATTTTTCTACTAAGTCAAGGAAGTTTAGTATATGAGAACCGGAAATTGTTCCAAGTAAAGGGGACAACAGTTTGGTAATATATTTTGATAATTTATATGAAACTGAACCAACTGTGCTAATAATAGGCCGCATAGGGTTGTTTACTTTGTGTGTTTTTACCAACCCGTATAAGTAAGGTAACGAGGGAGATTTTTCTGACAAAACACCTATTAATTCCTTCTTATCTTTAAGGATTTTTTTTAGTATACTATTGAAATGTTTAATAACTTGATCTAAGGGGTTCCTTGTTAATTTTCTGTAAGTCACACCGTCAGCCAGTAGGGCATGCATGCGCGATATGTAATCATTTTTATCAAGAATTACGATACTATACGACTTGTTGGCTTTTGTGATATGTAATTTGTTATCTTTTTTAAGATCGGCCAAACTTTTTTTATACCGAGCGGGGAAATTACTTTCATGACTAACATTGGTGGCCTCATAAACAATACCTTTAATTATGTCAACCTGATTTGGGGGAAGCTCACAGTATTTTTCAAATTTGCAAAGGGCAGACGCAATAGTTAAGGTGGAGGGTCTACTTGAAACGAAGAAGGAAAACCGTAACCGAGTGCACAAACGACGTTTTCACTAATTTCTTTGCTTGACAAGTTAACAACACAATTATCACGTACATTATTCGTCCAATCACTAGTGGCAATAAGAGATTTTACTTTCTTATCCAGTTTAATTGTTAAGACATCAGAAGTTCTACGAAGTTTTCCATAGATTTCTTGTCGTAACGAGTACTTCCAATCAGCGGGAATGGAGAAACCGAATTTGAGTCTAGCTTCCTTCAATTCCTTCAATTTTTCTTTTTCTTCTTGCTTGGCGGCGGCTATGTGGCGTTTTAACATCATGGAGCTAAATTCATTAAAAGGGTGATGATCATATCTTCTTAGACGGTATGGAAGTAAAGATTTGGGTAGAACTTGTTCAGACAAGCACTTTTTTAAGAACTTGAGGCGGATTCTTGTGCAGTGCGCATCACAAAGGGATTTGGAGAACGCAGTTACTACACAACTCAAAAGTGGAAACTGAATAGAGAAAGAGAACGCGGCCTTCATTATGTATAACTGAACAACGAAAATAAGGAACGTGAGGAATTAATGAATAACGTTACAGCCACGAGGAAAATGGAAAGTACTATTGAGAAGGAAGCGCCCAAGAATATCCTCATTTTACCTTATTTTAATGGCTTTGAAACCGTAAAAACATTGTTAAAAACACTTAATGTAAATCTTGTTTTCTCTTATACTAATACTTTAAAAAGAATGTTAATAAAAAATTGCCCTAATGAAACAAATAACGTAATTTATAAAATCCCTTGTTTGGATTGCCCTTCATTTTATATTGGGCAAACTAGCAAGGATCTGAATGTGCGTATTAAGCAACATAAGTACTCTGTAAACACTGGGCAAACATCAAATGCCATTTTTATCCATTTGAGTGAAAATTCCCATCGTATTAATTGGAAGGAGAGTTCTGTGATTGCCAAATCAAATGACTTTTTTTCACGAAATCTTTTAGAATCGGCATTTATACAACTGACTTCGAATTTTAATCTCAGCCCTGGAATGTATTTTTTGGACCCTTGTATCAAAAGAATGTTTAAGAATGATTTTAAAGATAAAATTTATGAATTAATGATTACCACCTAGATGTTATTTTAGCTTATTTATATAAAAAAACCTTTCCTCATATTTTTCTTTTGTCATATCTTCTAGTTATGATGTGTAAACTTTTTTTGTTTTCATATTGCATATTGATTCCTAAACACTGCCCCCTCCCTTTCTTTTGTAACCCGTTTTTTTTTGTTTTTTTTTAACCCTGACAGCTCATCTCGTTAATAGGATTTTTCCAGGTATCTGCTAATTCCACCCCTTTTAATCTTTATATCCCATATTTTCATTAATCAGGTGTATAAATATCTTTCTCTTTTTCCTTGTCTTTTAGTCTGCTTAGTAAAGGACCATTAGTCGAAAGGCCTCGCAGTTCTCCGTTGTTCCATTTTCCTCGTGGCTGTAACGTTATTGATTAATTCCTCACGTTCCTTATTTTCGTGATTCAGTTATATATATATATATATATATATATATATATATATATATATATATATATATATATATATATATATATAAATATAAATATATATATATATATATATATATATATATATATATATATATATATATATATATATATATATATATATAAATATATATATATATATATATATATATATATATATAAATATATATATATATATATATATATATATATATATATAAATATATATATATATATATATATATATATATATATAAATATATATATATATATATATATATATATATATATATATATATATATATATATATATATATATATATATATATATATATATATATATATATATATATATATATATATATATATATATATATATATATATATATATATATATATATATATGTGTGTGTGTGTGTGTGTGTGTGTGTGTGTGTGTAATTAGGTAAAAGGCCATGTTGTATGCAGGTTCTACTGAAGTCCACAGCTGTGGCAGCGTTATTAATTTTAACTTTATTTTCTTCATATTTCTTACGTTTTTAACGGGGTCTTCGAGGCGAGAAAAAACACCCGCGAATGACATTCTTTATTCCTAGACGTCTTTCGACCATGTTAGGTCATCTTCAGGAAATTAACAGAAATGGAATTATTCAAAAATTGCTACTATATATAATGTAGAAATTTTTGAATAATTCTATTTCTGTTCATTTCCTGAAGATGACCTAACATGGTCAAAAGACGTCTAGGAATAAAGAATATCATTCGCGAATGTTTTTTCTCGCCTCGAAGACCTTGTTGAAAAACTTGTAATAACGCTGCCACAGCTGTGGACTTTAATAGAACTGCATACAACATGGCCTTTTACGAAATTATATATATATATATATATGTGTGTGTCCATTCATTATAATTTCTTTACATTTGTTTACGTGTCAGCATTTTCTCCTTCTCTTTCTTCATTATTATTTACCACTTACCATTTTTTTTATTTAGTTGAACCTCTCCTGGTCGAGGCCAAAAGATGAACGTGATATGAGTCATTTTATGGGATTACGATGAAGAAATTAATCCGTCTTTTCCATCATGTCAACTCGCAGACATCTTAAGCCTCCCACAGTTCACAAATTTCTTTTTCTAATTTCAGTTAGATCTTCCATTTTCCTCTACCCTTGCCCCACTTTGTCCTGTAACTGGTGACAGTTTGTACTTTTGATGCCCCATGTTCTGAACCTGGGTTTACTTTCCCAATGGGAATCAGCTTCTTCGAACTATCGATTGTTCGCGCTCTTGGTAGGAACTTACCATCGAGATTCTGAGATTCATTCGCTGCCTCAAGAATCTTACGACCCTAATACATGCCATAGCAGCATTTGTTAGTCGCGACTTTTCTTCCCTCATTCTTTGACTTTTTATTCTCTAACCAATCTTATTAATGGTCTCTTTTACCCTTCACTGTCCTCATGTTCTGTTTATTATCTTCTTTATTTTAGACGAAGCGTTTGTGCCGTTTAATTGCCACACATTGGCCTCTTCCCAGCAATAAAGTAAATAGAGTATTACCATCATTCTTGTCTGTATTTCAGGTTATGTGGAAGAACTAGAAGCACCTCAGTTAGTTGGAGGCGCCATAACGCCCACTAGCGTTGGCTTGCGATGGAAAGGTACCAAAAAGATACCGGGGATAAAGTACCTGGTCCAGTTTAGACAAGGAAATGGATCAGGAGAATGGTTATATTATCAGCCAAAGCGACGATTGAATAAAACTGAAATTACCATCGAATATTTGAAACCATACACCAAATACCAAGTAAGACCAGATGAAATCAACTATGCCAATTATACCCGTCTGTTTCAGGCTATTTCGGTCCGTTTTCAGTTTAATCCTGTCGAAGCTGAATTTTTGGGTGGATATTTTGTAGCGTGAAGTCTGTCAAATGGTCATGCAATAGCCTCTCCAGATCTGTCAAAAAAGGATAAAACAATAATTAACGAAGGGTTGTATAGATTTCACCGTTTCCTTCCATCCAAGTTTAAACGCATTTTTTTTTCGTCATACTTCTGTACCCATCCACATTTCCCCCAGTCTCTGGAAGAATCGGGTCTTTGCAGGAGCTAGGGAGAGTCTGTCTCCATTGCAGGCTTTTTTGCACGTTCTCTCTCAGTATTCGGTTTCTTCCTCATTCATTTCAATGGGGATTCTATATTTCCGCTTTTCTTTTGTTGCAGTTTCGTGTCGCTTGGATTCTTGTTGCCAATCAACTGCCGCTCTTTTCAAATTTGACACCCTGGATTAGCACACGACCGTCGGGTCGTCCGCAGTCTTCCCCAAGGGTAAGTATAAGCGGATGTTCTTATTTATTGATTTCTGGATCATCATGGCTACTCAGTGAGCCTTCCCTAAGGATTTGTTTATTTTTTAAATTCGAAATCCAACCGGGTATTTTAGACAGGACATTTAGGAAAACGAGGCCGTCAATAGAGTGGTCAAGTTAAGGGGAACTAAAACGGTTTGTAAGAGACATAGAATTACCACTAGAGGAGGCAACTTGGAGTCTTAGTAACTGGAATATTGCGCAATTTTGCTGAACCTGACCCTGCTCCTCACTGAAGGCATCTCCTCTTTTTTAGCCTTCTACAAGGATCTCTCCTGCTTCCCAACCCATTAAAATGTGCTTTTTAGCTGTTTCAGGCTCCTTCAACTATACTTAAGGGTACGCCTGAGCGCTTATGCTATTTAGTCCAATGGGCATTTTGTACCTTTAGTACTTATTTATGGACATTATAGAGCGTATCAAGACAAGATACCCTCGTCAGCAACATTGCCCGACAACAAAATCCCCCTTAATCTGTATGAGAATTTCTTTAGTTTATTATATGATAAAAGATTTTGAATTATTCCAACTTTTAGCAATTAATTAATTTATATTTCATAAAATTGTGCATAAATGTTCTAAAAAAGTATATAAGACACTACTTCAGATTTAAATTTAGCCTTAAATTCCGTTCACATTCTGCTTCCACATTTAGAAGATGGAAGATGGGTACTGTTAGACTCACCGGCGACTTGCTCAGCCCTGTTGCTAATGTACCATCGAGGCTTACAGGTGACTCCTAAGTTTAGTTCTTGATAGACGTGGGAATATTGTACTTGGGGTAGGGGATATTTTTTCCTAGAGCATACATTCCCCATTGTCATTTAGGTTGGATGAGTTTCGTTGTTGTTGCAGTAGCCACTGTTCTTTCCTGGAATTTCAGGCCATTTTCTCTTTTGGTTCTTTTCATTTTTCCCTCGATCTTTAGCTACGAATCAAATGACGTTGCCTAGTCACACAATCGCTTTTTATAATTTAAATTAAAGCCAATTTCTTCCTTTCCAGCATCCCTATACTACAACAGGGCTTACCTACTTTGTACTCCCAATTTCTAGTGTTCTTACCCATGTCCTAACATCCTCAGATAATTTCTTCAAATGCGTCCTCAATCTCCACTAAGAATCACAATTGGTTTTGTCTGTATCTCAATCCCTTTTTCATGTATTTTTCGCCTGTTCTCTCATTATATTCGCGGACACAACCTTCATAATTTTGTTTGTCTCTGTTTCTGTTTACGTATTTACGTCTCTCTATCTGTCTCTCTGCCTGACTGGATATTTTCGACTTGTTTTATCATGGTTGATCCCTCCTTTGTTTACGTTCTCCGGCGAGAAACCCCGACCCTTGCTTTGATCACTCGTCCATTAAGTGCTTATCCACCCGTGAGTGAGAAGAATCTCGTTCCCATTAAATTCCATTGGAGTTTGTGACACGTGAAGAATGCTGGAGAAGAGCTATGGAGTATCCTCGCGCGTGCATTCTTAAGCATACTTTTTGGCGGAGCTTTTTCTTTATAAAGCGAAAACCTACGAGGTCATCTCCCATGGAAACTTTGTAAGGATAAATAAGCAAATAAAGTGGTGAAGAAAGAGGAAATCAAAATGTGTTGCGACAGAAGATCAGATCTCCCTGCGAGCATTGTAGAAAACACTCTGGAAAATACAAAATAACTGTTGAATACAGAATAACGTTGGAGAGTACAAAATGACTGAAAATGAACGGTATGAAGCCTCAATCCCGGCTATGCATTTTTGTTGCTCTGTGAAATGTTCCGTATTGGTATGGTAAAGTTTAAACCGAGTCCCATTACCTTCTGCCGATGGGAAACAAAGCTTAAAATGCATCGAAAATTCACACAATAGTCACTTCCTTAAAAAAAAGAGCCGATAGCACAACAAAATGAGTGCATTCCCACGCCTTTCGTTTTCCCAGCCAGTGAAGGATTCCTTGATGAGAATAAACCCTCGTTCCCCTTATCAACGGCTACTCTCATACTTTACGTGCATGTGTGAATGTGTACTTGTATGCAGGAATTTCACACCTCGAGAGGGATTCAAGGTCGGGGTTTTTGAGTTCCTGTCCACTTTAGACAATTCCTCTATATGACCAGTAACCCCATCCCACACACACATACCTCCCTCAAGGTTAAGGTGGGAGCATTTACTTTACCAGTTTTCGTCTTTATCCCACTTATTAAAAATAATAATTCATTTCTCGTTTGTCTGTCAACACTATCTATTTTGCTTGGGGGCACCAAGTAAAGGCGCGCGTATTGGATTACAGAAGTTTCATTGTCTACCCTAAATATCGCAGCAACACTGTGCGATTATAAGGTTCTCTTGTTTACTTGAGAAGGTTCTAGTTCTGATAGGTACAATCGATTAAAAAAAAGAATAGCTATGCCATCCAGTGGCCATCAACGTGGTCACAATCGTCGAAAGTACAAAGAAAAGCACATATTTAAGCTAACTTAAAATAAAAACAATAAGAATAACATTTAGATCAATGGTTACAAAAATGAAAAAACAACAACGATGAAATTCATGAATCAACAGAAAAAAAAGGTGAAGGCACACTCAGGTGCTCCTAGGAAAGCCTGTCTCTCTCTGGAGCCTGAGTGTACAAGGAAACTTTTAAAAATTTAGTAGTAGACAAGAGCCAGACCCCGCACCAGTGACAAGCGATAGCGACCTCGCTCGTCAAAATAGCAGGACAGGTACCGCGAACGAAGTTTCTTCAAGGAACAGAGTATCTCCGATTCAGAGGCGACAGAAAATGACATCAGGGATTGGAGTGTAGGTCTACAGTAAAGTTCGGGGCGCAATTGACGCAACTTTCAATTCTCGGATGCCGTCTTCTATCTTATTTAAGATGCAGCCCGAGGAGGTAAGAGCGAAGCGCCGTGTTGATTGATCACTCTGCGCTGATAACCTGGTTCTCTAATCAGCACACTCGTTTACAGCAACCCATAATTCTCGGGGAACAAAACAGAAGACATTCTCAACGTTTCCCAACTTGCATTAGATATCTCATTTACAGATACTGAAAACTAGGGAATGTGGAGCTTCCCATGGTTATAGAAGCTTAGGTGTTCTCTAACCATGAACCAGAAAGGTTTATGCCACGGTGGCGTCCCACTTAACGCCACCTAGGGACTTGGGAGCGACAAAATAAATTAGAAAAGAAAGATGGGGAAGTATAAGAGGAAAGGGCTGGGACGACTGAAGACCTGTTAACTACCATTCCTACCCTTAGCCAAAAGGGGTGGGTGAACGCCCTCCACTCTCTTTCTCGCCTAGGGATGAATGGCTGGAAGCTGGTCGGCGACTCTCCTGCCGTTCAAGAAAAAATGGCGAGAAATATCTCGCAAAGGTGTCGAATAAATGGTAAAAGTGATTTGTCTAGAAGGAATAAATCCCAATATTATTGAGTACAGAAGGGCCAGGTCGATCTGCCGCTGCTCAAGTGCCAGTTAAATCAGTCTACATGGGCCATCCCCTTAATGAGGCTCGTTACATGTAAAGCACGGGTTTAATGACTTCTGATCTAACGGCCTCGGGTTCGAACTCCAATTCACCCTGTTTTATCCCACCAGTTTTTTATGGTTGTTTGGTCGATAAATCGGTATCATAGTTGGAACGGGTGGTTTTAAAATACACGTAAATCTGCGCCAGGAAGAGCACTCGCCATAGAAGCCAAAACCATAGCAACAAATATAAACCTTCAAACCATGAACTAAATATTTGCTAGGGCCTAAACAAGAGACCTGCCATGCGTTCGATGCAGTCCAATTAGGCGTAGATTAAGCAGTGGAAACAATAACCTGATAAACACAATCAAACTGTACTAGTAGCCTAAGAAAATTGTAAATAAAATTGATGATAAAACATTAAAAAACTAAAAGGAAATGAGTCTTATCTTTAAAAAATCGCTTGTAACATACCTCACTTTATCAGTAAGCCTGTTTCCAAATGAGAGTTTTGTTCAAGTCCAGCTTGTCAATAAAGTAAATTAGAATTCTACAGTGATTTCATCTAAGAACACTTAGTAGAATACAAGTTAAAATGACCTTTTTTAAATAAATAAGCCCCGTCATCTTTGCTACTTTTCACTTTTACCGTCTCCACACTTTATTTATTATACTGTCCTTCTTCCGCCTTACCTATCCTAGTCTTATTTGAGGATCAAACTTAACCGCAACTGCTCACCCGTTGCTCCCTTCCCTCCAGAACGTTAGAGCGACCCCGCTGGATTGGTCACGAATCGAGTTGACGTGGGATGAGCCTCTTTTCCCCGGTGGAAGCCTACTTTTCTACACAATTTATTTACGGCAAGAAAAGGTGCCCGGATCGATCAGGAAGGATATAAGTGCTAATCACGAAAAGAGGTAAGTCCCAAAATACAGTATTGCAGGAACAAGTCGAAAGGACTAGATATCGCTAGATTAGTGTTAAATCAACACATTTTTCTTTAGAAAATTAAAGAAAGTAACAAGAAGGAAATTATAATGAGTTATGAAGTAGAAATTACATTATATTAATTTTGAAGTCTAATTTAATATTTCTTAATGGTAGTCATAATAAAATGTCAGGTTTTAGACAAAACAAGAGTGTGGTAAGGAACATATGTGTTGCAGTCCATTGCGTTACTGAATTCAGCTAAGCCGAAAACGTGCACAAACAAAGGCCTACCTAGAATGAAAGAACCGCATTGTCGAGAAGCCTACAAAATTACGTCTACATAATGGAATAAGGGTGTTAATGAAGCATATCGGACTGATATGCATACAAATGACCTTTATATTGATTTAGCCTTTTGTTATTCCACGAACTATGTGGTACATAATATTCAAATGGACAGCACGTCATCCTCTCGGATCGAGGCTCATTTCCCATCATGGCTCGGTGCAAGCAACAAAGAGAAAGACCGGAACAACAACCAGGAGGCAACAAAGAAGCAAATACGAAGAAACCACTCACATCAGTGGCGGGATCCCTTCTAACTTCATTGCTGCAGCGCACCAGTCTCGATACAATCATCCATTTTACCATCGGCAGGACACAAAGAGGGCCTTCGTCTTCTATCTTTAATGTAAGCCTGCCCCATTCACCTGGCGACCTCTCCACTGCAGATTTTTCCCTCGTTATTCTTCTGCCGTCGTGAACCGTGATGACCTTTGTGACAATTCTGGTCTTACTCGTACTGCTCTGGGGAAGAGTAACAGCGACTACTTCATTGTCGGTGATAGTGCGCATTCGTTATTTAAATTCCACCGCCATTTTGAGACATTACATTCGAATGGTAACTCATTGTCATCATTCTTGTCCACGACAGCCGCTGCGATTCATAGTGAATTCGATATTATTCATTGCGTTAATTTAATTTATTCTTCATAACGCTGAGTTTTGCAGCAACATCAACATTATGCGCATCACTATAACTCGTATCGCTTTAATTCTTGAACGGTTGAATTTTGTTAAATAATACATTTAAACACCATAACGTCAAATTAAGCTTACATTTTTCCTTGTTGGTCTTATTTTTCCAGACTCCAGAAGGCCTCGCTACAATTCGTGTCAGATTTAATAGACGCAGTATATATGCATGTAATGAACCGGCCGCATTGTTTTTACAAGCACGAGTGTCATCGAGCCCAGAGCTGCACAAACCATGACCAGCGGATTTAATGTCACCCTAAAGGGCTCTACACTGCCCCATCAATTGGGCGAAATCCCTTACTTTTGTTTGCCATGGCTGCCACAAACGGTATTATAAACACTCAAAAGAGCTATTTTCATTTTCATCACCGGCAATACACATGACTTGAGTGTACAATACATATTTAGTGAGTATATACTCACTAAATCACCCTTACTCACTTAGCGATCTATGCCACCGGCACAACTCGTGTCAACTCTTAACATTTTCCACTCGAGAGCTTCATTAATCCTGACAACCATGGCTATTTGGCCTGCCAGAATTTCATCCTCTGAGCTATAGGAGCGAGAGGCTGATCAGGTGGTGTCTTCACTGTCTGAGAAGCTGGACGCACGTTTTGTACTTCTTCTTTACAATGAATATATTTGTGCGGGTCCAGGCGACAAAAGCCTCAAGGGCCTACCAAAGGACATCCGAATCAACCCCCAGTCCAACGACCCTCCATAAACTACATGCTTTTGTATATTTCCCTCGAGGAGCAGATCACCCCCTCCCCCCTACAGCTTGTTAAGATGCAGTCCACTACACCTCAATTATTCTTCGGGGACCTTAGCGCACAAATGCAAAGGCGACTTCAGATTGTATGGTGCTGCTTTACTGTGCGCTCTACCAGGTCATTTCTACTTTAGCGTGCGGTCTACGTGCACTTTTACACTAAAGCGTGTTGTCTACCAGGCCTTTGTATGTACACTTCAGTGTGCAGGATATCTCCACTATAAGAACTTTATACTACAGGATGATAAAAACAATTTTAATAATATTGAATAAATATATTTTATTAATGACTTACATTTAATCATAGAAATCTTAATCATTCAGAATCAAAATTATAAAATAGGCTAAATAATGCATTAATGGTCATCATTATAGCAGAATTCATTGTTGATACATAACTGATACAAACAATTGAACTTAAATTAACGATCCACACTTCCTATATCATTTAGGAATGCACAAACAAATCTGCTACACTTTTTGTGTGAGGTCTACCTAACCTAATGTAACCATAATCCATCAGAAGTACTCAGGTTAAAAAGGGTCATTTTATATTGACCGGTCAGGTTCATTCAGGTTAAAGGGGTAAAAAAAACAACTAAGCGTAGGTAATAAAATTATACAATGAAAGGTCGACCACACGCTAAAGGTCATTTCACGGTCTTCATTAGAGATACAGTGATGGATTGAACGCTAAAGTAGCGCCACTCGTGTTTTGACTCCTTGAATCATGATAGGCGCCGAATCTCAGAATTCTAAATGTACATGCCAATGCATGAACGATATATATGTGTGTATCTTTGTATGTATAAGCTAAAACCTAAGTATTAGGTGTTGCCGCGATGTTATCCTTAGTGTGTCCCGATATGGCACTTGAAATTACATGAAAACCGCTTTGCCTAACCAAAATTTTGATATCACGAAAATATATTTTTTTCCTTATAAATTACTAATTATATTCGTAGATGATTTAATATTTAAGACACAGCTAAAGACGAATAAAAGCTAATCTTAGGCTATAGGAAGTGATTACAAATTGTAATCCCTCATACTTCTTATAGTGGGTGTACGAATGTGCCGTATCGCACGCCTAAAGTATTACTCGTATATCCTAAGCTTATTTATTAAGATAAAAGTTGATGAGTCTAAAGTAAGTCATGTCCATTTTATAACTTAAATGAGATATTAAAAAATAATTCTTTAATAGGTTCGTCGTTATGGGGTTGAATGCTAAAACTACGTATCTTGTGGAACTCACAGCTACCAATCAGCGTGGAGAAGGACCCTCTGCTCAGCTACATGCAACTACCTACCCTGCAGCACCAGGTTTATATATATATACAAATAAAATTTAATAACTAAAATTAACAAATTGATGCAGAAATAAAGCCTGTTTCGAGCCAGAGGAAGTAACGGCTCGGTTCAAAATTTAAGATTCTCGAGAGAACTAGACGCGGTTCCTTGGACAGCTTCAGAGCGGAGAATAGATGCGAAAGTGACTGACTTCCGGCATAAGTACGAGAATAATGAAAACAAGGATGATTAGATACGTGTGTGTGTGTGTGTGTAGTTGTATGCTTGTAGAGTGTGAAAATGGAGGGAAGGAATTGAAATTTTATATTGTAGGAGATTTATCATTCTTTATTTGTAGAAATTAGTTGTCTTTTGTGTCATGTTGGAAATTTTTAGTAGCTCTCTTAATTCATTTTATTTTTTTAGTGTTTATGTTCTATTTCTGTAACCTTTCTTGTTCTTGCTCGGTTGTTGTCTATTTCCGGGAGGAGATTCTTAATACATTTCTTTTGATATGTTGGTTCGATCGAAACTCTCGCTAGTCTAGTTGACTGCTCTAACGTCGAGGTATCGGGATCAACCTCAGCGAGAGGGGACAGAAACGTCAGCGCACCACCTACATCTCTGGGCACCGATTGGTGAATGCGCTGTATTTACCCCAGAGGGGTAGGTAGATCTTACACACGTCATCACATACAAAACGAATCACAACACTACTACGCCTACTTTCCGTATTTACAGAACTACACACACACTCCCATCCTCTGCAATGCTGGATTAGAGGAAGTATCCACGACGAAACGGCCAAGAGAGAAAGATGGCGTAACGTACCAATAATTTTGATTGGATTTTCTTCCTTCATTACTTGTTCCTAGATTTGGTCATTCGGTGTTTTTCTTTGGTTTGTCTTGATTTTTAGTCGCGTGCGAGTCTATTTGTGGGCGACTCTACATCTCACTATGTCGGTCGGTCCCCGTTTGGCTTTTTTGTTTTTGTAATAACATCATAACTATAAGGCTGATTCTAACAAAATTTAAAACCCTTATGTTGTTTTACTTTCTCTTTCGAATGATAGAAGGGTCAAGGTCCTCACAAGGTTAGTCTGGGAATTATTGAAAGTTTTGAAGGTCGTAAGGTCATAAATCAGAAGTGAGAACACGCGACCTTTCGGTCAGCAGCAGACCTTGTTTTTAAGATTTGTTCATTCCGTGTTCCGTTTTTAGTAGGGTTTTAGGCCATTTCTTTGCGTCCTGAGTCGTATTTCTATTTTTATGGCATGATTTCTCTCGCCATGTCTTTCAGTCTGCTTCTTCTGGGTAGTGATTGAGACTCGATTACCTATACCTTCAGGTTAAATTTTTAGTCGCGTGCGAGTCAGGTCGCTAGCTATTCTACATCTCACTATGTCGGTCGGTCGGTCCCCGTTTTGCTTTTTGTTTTTTGTAATAACATCATAACTATTCGGCCGATTTTAACAAAATTTAAAAACCTTATGTTGTTTTACATTCTCTTTCGAATGCTATAATTGCCATCCTCCCAAGGTTAGCCCGGGAATTATTTTCTTTTCGCAATAACATCATAACTATTCGGCTGATACTTTGCTATACTAGACTAGGCTATAATATGCTATAATCTTCTAGGCAAGCCTAGAATAGGCTATACTATGCTATGCTAGGCTATGCTAAGATATATTGTACAAGGGTAAGATATACTATGCTAATTTTAGGCTATAAAATGCTATGCTAGGATAGTATATAGTATGTTAGGCTAGACAATACTAAGCTATGCTTGACTAGGTTATAATAGAATAGTATAAGCTATAATTATCTAGGATAGTTAATGTTAAGCTAGGTTATACTATGCTAGGCTATACTAAGCAATGCTAAGCTATACTAGGCTAGATAGTGCTATGCTATGCTAAGGTAGGTTAAAATATAATAAGCTAGGGAGGGCTATGCTCTGCTATGCTAGGTAATACTATGTTAGGCTAGCTAACCAAGGCTATAATAGTTTAAGCTATGCGAGGTTATTCTAGTATATGAACTGGTATGTTATACTAGGTTAGGCTATAATATGATACGCTTGGCTAAATTATGTTAGGTGTGGTCATAAATCAGAATACGTGGAGGCACGCGACTTTTTGGTCAGCAAACCTTGTTTTGATTAAAATCTGTAACCTTCGTTTTCATCTGGGTCGCTGGTATTCACCATATCTTTGTTTGAGTCGGAGTGGTATGCTCATTTGTCCTCCTCCTGTGTTTCTCTCTCCTGTACTTTGTCTTCATTTTCCTCTTCTGATTCGGTCTCTTGTCTTCTAGTTCTCTGTCTTCCTTTTCTTCTTCGGTTCCTGGCTTCTAGTACTCTGTCTTCCTTTTCTTCTTCGGTTGCTGTTTATTATTCGTCATTTTCTTCTACCACTTCTTTTCTTTACTACTTTTCAGTTGTTTCTATAACTTGATCCCTATTATCTTAGATGATGATGGATTCTCTGGGGAACACATTTCTTTTAGCCCGTTATTTTCAGCAACTGTTTCAGTATAATGGCAAAAGAACCAGGTTACACTATGTTGTTTACCTGTCACAGTAACAAGGAGATACAGCATGCACGTTATAAATTCTAGCCGGGTTTTATCTGGGATAGTCACATTCATTACGAGCTCTTTGATCTTGAGTAAGGGCATTTACGATTTCTGCATAGATTTCACTTTTCTTTTTTCTTCAGTGGTCTTGGGGGTCATGTCCCTCTGCTGTCAAAAGTTCATTCTTTTAGGGGTATGTCATCGCCATTGTGCATTGAGGTTCACCCATAATTCAAGTATTTCTTCGTTTTAGAGATCCAATAGCCCCATACGTGGCCACTTAATCCTCATCGGAGGATCTCTTTACGTCATTATTTGGGCAATTCTTAGTCCTGTAGGACTCCACCTGGTAACAGGAGAATACATTCGTATGTTCGTGTACTTCTCCTGCTCTTTGTTATCCGAATGGATCCTCCTATTGAATGCTAGTATCTCCTCTTCTTTAATCTTCCTTGCCATGTGCAATATCGGGCAAATTATTTGGAATACAATGTGACTGCTGAGAAATTTAACACCTCCGTGATTATAATTCTGGAGTTATTCTCCTCTATTTCGATCTTCATTTCTTCTGTGGTGAGGTTCTCAGACCCAGTCTTCTACCTTGCGGCAGAAGACCGAACGGCGCACCATGGACTGCGTGGACAGGTTCAGGGCCACTCCGACTATCTTTAGCGTGCTGAATCCTGTTGAGACTAGTTTTTCCATATCCATATCTTTCGCGTGATATGGGACTATGTATCCATTAGTGATGTTTATATGTTTGACTAGAACTACTTTTATCTCGCGGGAGAGCGTGGTAATTATAGTGTTCTTTTCGAATTTGGAGGTTCCTTGCATCCCCCATGCAGGAACCTCCTGCACGATTCCATCTCTCTTCGCAACACGGGCGAGCTTCCCCCTCTCGTTTAGTTGGAGGAGCAGAAGGGTTGTGGGACAGTAGATACTTTGGTATAGTGTAGTACCTACCAGCCGCTCCGTACCCCCTCAAACAGTGAAAACAGGAAATATCTCTAATAAATCCATGGTTCAATGGAAGTAGCCTATTTGGTCGTATTTAGCGCAGTAATAAACATTTCTGTTCAAAACCTCACAAGAGTGCGGAAACATCAGGTATTTCCGATATGTTCATAACCCGGGTTATTGAACTCTCGAAAGGAAACTGGTCTTGAGTATTGGAAACAATTAGAGTTGAAGGGGGGATCCCTTGTTTTTAGTCGCGGGCGGCTCTACTTCTCAAGATCCGGTCGGTCGGTCCTCGTTTTGCTTTTTTTGTTTTTGTAATAACATTGTAACTATTCGCCCAATTATATTTCTTCTAACGTTGCTTTTTCTATTGGTTCTGGAATATAAGTATTTAGTTCTCTATTTTAAATGTGGATTCTACCCCTACACACCCCTATTTTTTTAATTTACTCGAAATATAAACAAAGTTGTATAATCCAGTCTATTAAATGTAACACCTTCCTTCATAATACGATCCTAACCTAACCTAACCTTTTTATGACGCGTTAGGTTAGGTTTTAGTGATTTATTATTGTCTTTGCCTCCACAAATCGCTTATTTTCGCCGAAAATGCTTCCTTCTTGTGGTAGATGTGCTCACATAAATGTCAATGTAACTCGAAAGTAAGCCAATTGCGGCGGCAATGAACATTATATCCGCGTTCCTGATCCCTAAATACATCAGACTTAATGTCTAAATATTCGTGGTTTTGACGTTCTTGAAATTTACCTTGGAATAAATTTTACTTCGGTATTTAAATCTAAACTTTTGGTTTTAGCTGTCGCAGATTCCAGAGGCTTTTTATTGATCAGTTCCGGTTCAAATCTCCTTAAACTTGGTCTTGATATCATGGAACAACCACAGTTTCTCTTCAACACATCTTCGCGATTTGAAATTACTGGTTAGTAATTGTATTCCATTGACTAAAAACTTAGAAAATAATCTCTAATTACCTTGAAGTAAGCATCAACAAATAATTAGACCAAATAAAGACGAATTTCCA
Organism: Ceratothoa steindachneri; assembly: GCA_963969495.1. NCBI lineage: Eukaryota > Metazoa > Arthropoda > Malacostraca > Isopoda > Cymothoidae > Ceratothoa > Ceratothoa steindachneri. Next base: position 95,485,774 of record OZ018335.1, read on the forward strand.
AAAGGAAACTTGACTATAGATTGTCGATTTGTTTCAGGCGCCAGGCCAGATTTTTTCTATGGCCCGACCACGCATGTTAATTCTATTGTATATTGCATATTAATTGTAAATTATCATCAATCCAATGGATAATAAAATGTCTGCCACATTTGTTTTTAATATAAAAATATACTAAAATTCATGTTATGATATCAATCAAAGCTTTATGTAAATATTATGCAATTGCATTTAAATTGTGTGGTTCTCCCTCCATGGATGGCTTGCTGGTCAAAATAATTCTCCTCTTTCTATGTAGCGATTCGTGACTTAAAAAGGAGTCGTTCTATCCATTGCTCTTTATTGTCTTCATTCTTTTTTAAGGTTTGGCGATCCACATCCCGTTGAAGCTGGTTTACATGAGTGATGCCGGAGGCTCTATCTATCAAATGCAGCTCAACACCAACATCCAGAGGGAACTGTTAACTAAAGACAAGCTTGGGGGCTTCACTGCTGGTCTCAGTGTTGATTGGCTTTATGGGCGACTGTACATAGTTTTGCAGACACAGACAAAACGATCACAAGGTTGGCAAATCTGGCGATGTGACTTGATGGGACAAGAGCTCTCATTGGTGGTAGGAAGACTCCCTTACTTGCCTCAAAACATCCAAGCAGATCCTTACAATGGGTAAGATGATGGAAAGTAGTATTTACAAAAACTCAGCATGTCTTTTCTATATAATTAAAAGTGTAATTGTGTCGATGTGTCTTAGTAACATAAAGGAAGTAAGAAGGAAAGGAGAAGGAACTATAAAATTGGAAACCCGTTTACATACACTCTTACAAAGGTTGAACGGACTCATACTAGTGGCGTAGGATTTTTTATACACTGAGCATAATGCCATTCCTAAAAAAAATATAGGAATATCCATTAGATTAATCAAACACGTAATTAAAATATTAGAAGGATATTCCTACAAATATTCCAAGCCTAAACACCTATAACATCTCACTTATATAAAGAAGTTGAGGCCTTGTACTTGTATGTAGCACTCAAGACTACACATGAATACGGAAGCCAGTTCAAGATGATTATTAGGAACTTCAATATAAAGATTGGAGAAGAAAAGCAAAGTAGTTAATTGATAATCCACAGTAATTGAGGTAATTGAACTTGTAAACAGATTAGTATAATTTGCAGAAGGAGCAAATCTTCCGAAAGAGACAAAGCAGAAGACAGGCATGGATAGAATCAGACAGAATATAAAATGACATCGATTAAATAACGGTTATCGGTCATTACAACGAAGGTAATAAACACAGATTACCGAAAAGATCAGATTAAATCTAAAATAAGAGTCAAATTCAGGACTAAAAGTAAAAACCCACTGAAAGGTTTCTCTCAGCTTAAATTAAATACCCCCAAATGACAAGATTAATGAACCTAATTATCAAATGACAAAAACTTCATTGCAAGACTGCGACGATGCTATTATAAGAAACTATTTTACAATATTCTTCAATTTTGGCATATGACAATGATACGAGGTCATCTAACAAAAATAAGAGAGGGGATATATATATGTGTATATATATATATATATATATATATATATATATATATATATATATATATGATGAAAATTGAAAAAGGGTGTGAGATACACCGAAACTGTTCTGAATTAAATTGTCTTCGGAGAATGTGGTTTAATTCCTCATATATATATATATATATATATATATATATATATATATATATATATATGAATGCTATGTCCCGCAGGAAAAATGAAAAGGTGCTTTTAAGTACTTTAGAACTTTATTCAGTTCATTCTCAAGGATAACTACAAGAGAAAATAATATATTTTTTTTTTGCGATTTTCATTTTTATGGGAACTCGATTTGTCAATTTAATTATTGCGTTGGTTTTGTATTAATATTATTATATTTCTCTTCCTCTCTCCTTGTCTCTCTTCCCTATGTATCTGCTTACTTCTCGTATCTCTCCTAATCTCCCTCTTTAGACTATTGCTTTATCCATTAATCGTTTTAACCCTTTTGGCTCTGTTCTCCATTTTTTCTTGCCTCTTGGTTTGACCTTGCTACCTGTTAATGTGGATTTACCCATCTCTCTCCTACTTCCTCATTGGTGATTCCTTGTCTTAGAGGCAGTCCTTTATCTTTTACTAGTTTATATATGCCCTTATTATATTATTTTCTCTTGTAGTTATCCTTGAGAATGAACTGAATAAAGTTCGAAAGTACTTGGAAGCACCTTTTCATTTTTCATTCATTGCGAGTCTCACGAGCTACTTTGTGAGTTTTTCATTTCATATATTTATATAAATAAAGTCAAAAGCCACGAAGGAAAATGAAACACGTAAGATCTTCGAGGCCTTTCGACTAATCGTCCTTTACAAAGCAGACTGAAACAGAAAGAAACATAAGAAGAATTTTTTTACAAAGAAGACGCACGCACATATATGTCAGATGGGGAAATTAGGATTATAAGGGCATTAACAGGTACCTGGAAACCAACCTTATTAAAAAAATTAAGCCTGCCGAAACAGAAGGTGACCATTGGAAAAAATGGGTTTACAAAATAGAGGAGGGGAACTCAAACCGTCCAAACTAAATTAAGATTACAATTTCATAATTCTTCTATTTGAGCATCAATAACAATTTATAAGAGATGAAAATTATCAAGAATAAAACCAAAAATATATTAAACATAGGAATAACTACAAAAGTATAAACGCGCATATATGACAAATGAAGAATATAGTGAGAAATAAGCCTGCCGAAACAAAAACAATTTCTACAAGGTGAACAGTATCATGAATAATACAGAAAATATATTAACCATAAGAATAACTATAAAAGCTAATTATTAATTAGGTCAGTGATTTAATCTTTAAGGTTATTCTTGAACATTTTTGTAATACAATGTTCCAAAAAATACATGCCGCGGCTGAGGTTAAAATTACAATTAGAAGTAAGCTGTATTATAATCGCAGATTCTAAAAGATTTGGTGAAAAGAAATCTTTCGATCACAGAACTCTCGGTCCAATTTAGCCGATGAGAGTTTTCACTCGAATGAATAAATATTGCATTTGATGTTTAGTTAAGATTGTTTACAATATTGAATTATGCATATCTCCTTCCCATATTCATATTAAATCATGGAGTACATATGTGTAATAGGACGTAGCAAGCCACGCGTGTGAGCACTCCCAATAAGGAAGCACTTTATAATTTGTAACCACCTCCTCTATAATTACATAGTGGAGCCTCAAATTAAACAAAACACGAGAATATATGTATGCTTTTATGATTCAGTACAGTATAAAAGATGCCCCTATGTCCTTAAAATAATTGTACAATGCTCCAAACATATCAGAGAAACTAAAGAACTTTGAATATAAATGAGGACAATAACTGACCTTGTGGAACCTCTGCTCGACCGTCTCCTGCTGTGCTTCATAGCGACGCGAAAACCCACGTCTCGTTTGGTTCAAGCTTTTATTTTTTTGCAGGTATTTGTGGTGGATATCAAATGGCGTTGAGAGTGGTTTGCATCGCATCCTGCTCCCGTTGTCCTCCCCTTCCGAGGATTACTCCTCTAAGGTCGTCTACAGGAATGAAAATCTAGGAGGGCTGACGTTGGACCCCATTAATTTCAGAGTTCTCGTCGCAGACCAAGCCAAAAATACAATGTTAGGAGTGTCCTTAGATGGGTGAGGAAGCTTTGTATTGATTTGTTTTGATTAGAACTTGAAGGAAACCTCTTAGAAAATAATGGAATATAGAAACAGTAAAGGAATATTTAAGAATGAACCTGACCAAAGATTAACTTCCCCATGAAATGTACTCCTGCATTTCCAAGAGCCCTTCTAGTGTAAGAACGTGTATGAAAGAGTAAAACATTTTCCTTCACCCTACAATATTAGGCAATGATAATTATTGGCACAATAACAATATTTGTGCTCTGAATAGGAAAAAGATGAATTGTCTCATGCTAAAGACAATGAGACGGGGTAGACTTAAATTACTTGCGCTGTTTATAAAATGTATTACTCAACATGTTAAAATAATGCTACATAATAAACAACATATAATGAATTACATAGTTTTGATTTTATTTTCATCAAATCACACTGTAATTCAATCTTCAATATTAGAAAGGTCTCATAGATCACATAGCTCCGCTAAATGTCAGAAAATGCCCTCTCTCGCAATGTAAAAAAAAAGTGAATAAGTAATCCGGGTTGGAATCTGGATATGCCCCCATATTTAAATAAAATTTCCTATGCTTAAGCCACACACACCACACATTTTCATCTAAATCCGTCACTAACTTTATGAGATTGATTTCTCGTACACAAACAGAAAAGCAAACATACACAGGTGATCACATATACTAGAACATGTTACCTTCCCCAAATCTGGCAGAGGTTAATAAACCGCCGCCATCCGGCTATTAACCGGAAGACAGTTAAGACCACCCTGTATTTAGTTTTCTATTTTAATTGGGAAATAATAGGTGGTTTGTTGGGGTTGTGACGGAGGCGGATGACCTTTGATAGGCCCTTGTGGCTTTTGTCATCCGTGTAATTATGTTATGTTATGTTATGTAATGGCGATGAATTGCAGGACGTCTGTGAGAGATCTCCGGAATAACACTCAGCAGCCATTTTTCGATCAAGTTACTTCGATTGCGTTTTTAAACGGGAAATTTTATTGGACCAACTCGAAAGAAGTTTTCACAGAAGAATTGAATGAAAATATGTTTTATCATAACAGGTAAGTTTTTACACTTATTGCTTCAATTTCCCTTTGGTTAATACATCTTTATTTTCTTCCATTCTCGAGATTCATGCATCTTTCCTTTCTTTCACACTTTCAAAGGTGAATTTCTCTCCCTTTCAAAGATGAATTTCTCTCCCTTAATGACTGTTCGCTTAATACAGTGGTAGTCGAATTCAATTTATTGTTTTTCATCATTTCTCCATTTTTAATCCATAATTTTGTTTTGTTTTATATTTGAGTAATGAACAGTAGCCAAAATTGAAGATTTTAGTTCATAATTTGGTTTTATATTTTTGTTTTCCGTAGTTACGCTCTCTTAGGAAGAGGAGCTTTTGGTCATCTCGTGGCAGCTCATCGCTCGGGACAACCAGTGCCAGTGCCACTAAATCCACCTCGAGAGGTGCAGGCCCTCTTTACTGGAAACAGTGCTACAATTATTTGGAGGCCGCCCAAGACCCCTGCTCTCATGGGTAGATATTTAACGCCCTTTATCTTCTCATATGGATAGGAGAGGTGTGGATGAGATCGCTGTTCATGTGTTTCATTTATGTCTCGCGGGACGGAGCTTAAGACAAGCTATGAATGGGGCGATGAAAATACTCGATAGAGACGAGTTCAGTCTTGGGTTCTTTAGAGCCGATTAATTTGATAAAATATACGTGACATTCCACAGTTGGAAGAAATATCGTCCTCAACCATTTAATTTTCGACGATTAATTCGACTCGATGTTTGTTTTTAGCCATATTTAACCTTGTAATGATATATTTTTTGTTCAATTCTTTTGTGATACACTCTTTGAAATTATCTAACAACAACTCATTGGAAAGGTGCTAGCTGAGAATGGGCTGTGGAAGAGGAAAGTGTTCTATGCCCTGGCTAATGCTAGCTGATTTTCACATTTTTCTCTGTATAATACAATTCTCTCTCTCTCTCTCTCTCTCTCTCTCTCTCTCTCTCTCTCTCTCTCTCTCTCTATATATATATATATATATATATATATATATATATATATATATATATATATCTTTTTATCTCTCTCTATCTTTCTTTCTCTCTTTCTATATCTCTTTATATCTTTCCCTCTCGACTTGAACCTGCAACGAGAGAAGGAGACTCGGACAATGGTTGGAGTTTAAAGAAAACTTTATGATCCAACAGCCTGTGTTTTCCCCCAGCAGGAGGATGAGCGGCAAGCCTATCCAACCGAAGTGGTTTAATCGTGGCATCACCGCAGCGATAAAAAAGCAAGAAAACTGCCTCCAACAACTGGAAAGCCAACCGTAATGAAGAAAGACTTCTTCAATACAGGGAAAAGTGTAGGCTAGTTAAAGCACTAGTGCGCAGAGCTATGCGGAGCGAGTAAGATCGGGTGGCCTCCCTATGTAAAGATACACCAAAAGAATTATTCCTGTATGTTAATAGCCGCAAAACGATTCGTCATCTCATATGACAATGGCGTATTACGGAAGTCACAACCATACATCGCCAACGTGTTGAACGACTACCTTGCCTCCGTATTTACGAGGGAAGCAGAGAGTCCAGCTACGAGGCCGGGGGTTCATCTTGAAGAGGGAGAAAACTTATAAGAAATAGTCTTAGACAGAAACGAAGTAGTATCCAGATAGAGAAACCTTAACCCGTATAAGTCTCCAGGTTCGGATGGATTTCTTCCTAGAGTCGTCCGAGAAGTTAGTGAAGAGGTCGCTCCACACCTTACCACCATTTTCAAGAAGTCTTTGGTAACTAAAGAGGTGCTATAAAACTGGAGATTAGCAGACGTAACTCCCATTACAAGAAGGAAGACCGCGAATGCCCGAGTAATTACCGTCCTATTAGTCTGACATCAATCGCAGTCAAACTGCTCGAGGGAATAATCGCAAACCGTATAGTGCAGCACTTGGAGTCGCACAACCTGATCTTGGATTCCCAGCACGGATTTCGCAAGAACCATTCATGTCTCACTAATCTACTAGAAATTTTCCACAGGATTTTGAGTGAGGTATACACATAGTCGAGCTGTGTATATCTTATACTTGGACCTTAAAAAAGCCTTCAATAAGGTACCACGCCGTAGGTTGATAAATAAGGTCCGCACCCTCAGAATTACCCGCAAGTTATCCGAATGGATAGAAAACTGGCTCTCGGGACGGAGGCAATGGGTAAAAATCAACGGGGTAGCCTAGCAATGGGCACCGGTCAGTAGCAGGGTGCCCCAGTGCTCAGTGCTCGGGCCTCTATTGTTCATTGTCTACATCAACGACATAGACGAATGACTACTATGCTCGATCGCCAAATTCGCCGACGATAGCAAGTTAGGAAGTAGTGTGAGCTCGCGAGAAGGAGTGGAACGCCTGCGAGATAGCCTTCTCAGGATAGGTGAGTGGTCCGAGAGGTGGCAGATGCCATTTAACCATGACAAGTGCAAGGTAATGCACATCAGCGATGCAACTCTCGGGAAAACTACTCCTTGTTAGGCAAACAGCTAGATACCACTGACCTTGAGAAAGATTTAGGCGTGCTAATCAGCAGTGACCTAAAGTTCTTCAACAGTGCCTCCAGGTGGAAAAGAGGGCCCAGCGAATGCAGGGGTACATAAAGAGACATTATCGCTTACAAAATAAGCATATTGTTCTCGCCATGTACAACTCTCTAGTCCGCTCATACCTTAAATATGTTATTTAATTATGATCCCCAACCCTGTGAAAGGTCATTGAACGGCTAGAAAGGGTACAGGCCAGAGCCACAAAATTGATCCCTTTCCTTAGACATAAAAGTTATTTGCAAAGGCTACGAGAACTTGAGATACTCTCCCTGGAGACGCGCCGATTAAGGGGTCTACTGATTGAAACTTTTAAGATAATACGAGGAGTTGAAAACCTAGATCACAGGAAGCGGTTCACGTTGAACGCAAATGCTACGGTTACAAACTGGAATTACTGCAATTCCATACTAGCATTTGCGGCAACTTCTTCTCGTACAAAATCTTCTGAATGTGGAACCGTCTACCGCCAGAAGGGGTGAACAGTTCGTCAGTTGAGCAATTCAACTCTCGAATTGACGAGATAATTCACACCTTGACCTAGATGGTACCACCTTGGTATAGATTACAGATTAGAGGCAAGTAGATAGGTTTCAACTTTTCTGTAAAAAAAATCCTGATTGTGTTCTTTGCCACAGCACAATCAGGTATCTTTTCCGCTTTCTGGCCCGCAAAAGCGAGTGGGAGAGGTGGGCGGGGAGAGCCCCCATCTATGCTATGCTTTTTCTTATGCTATGGGTTAGGGCCTTCCTAAAATAGTACCTCCACGGTATGGACAGCAATGTCCTTTGAGGTACTACTTTTCCTTGTGACTCCTTGTGACTTTCACTATCTCCATCTCTATAATTATTTATCTCTATTTATATCTCTCTATCTCCTTCTTCGTTTCTCTCTCTGTTTCTATCTCTTTTTATCTATCTCCCTATCTCTCTTTCACTTGTGAGAGAAGGCAATTGTGATGATTGCAACAACGGAAGTGTTTTTGCACAGAATGGTGCATATTGTAATGTATGGGTGTGTTGCATGAACCCTGGATGGATAAATGAACTTGCTTGAGACATAATAGGATGCTGTAGAAATTAAAACATTTAGAAAGATAGGAGGGGTTAAGGGCGGCTAAATCTCTATTTTTTATTATAAAACCACATCCAACAAAGCATCTCTTCCAGAATTAGTAAAAAAAAACCTTGTACAAAATTTTAAATTTAGGGAAAGCAAAGATTCGTGGAAGATAAATTGCTTAGTGGTGTATTTGTTGTGCGACCGAAAAGCAGGGGAGGATTCGATGAGATAAATCCTGCATCAGAGGGGTCTGGTTATGTGGGAATGCCGACAAAAGCGTTCGTTTGGCACTTACACACCAACCTTCATCAAGCTGTTTATTATGAATGTTTACCCTTGAGGAGACTTCTTAAACCATTAAAAAAGGAATGGGTGTGACGAAAAGAACCCATCTCTTTGCTTGTTGAGTATGAAAGCGTTTAGCTGAGAATAGATTCACACGGGACGTTTTGTGGCATCAGTTCTGCTTTTTTGGACGCAGCATTTTATCAGATAAGTCAAGGTCTGCTCAGTTTTTGATTTATGGAGGTCTAAATTTCTGGAGTGATTCAAGTAGGAATTTGATATAGTAAACACCTATTTTTAAGATTGTTTCTTCCCCTTTATCGTATTAAGTGTGATGTTATCCACATATGTTACCCGAAAAGCTTACTTGCTGCAATGTTTTCCTTCCGGGACGTGTTCATTAATGAGCCTAACCTAATTTTCATCAATGAACACCGAGTAGGAATGATTGCACATGTAGTAAAGTATGCGTGTGCGATACGTGGGTCTTCTCGCAGTTGATTTAATGAAGATCTTATTGTAGGATTGCTTAAAATCTTCGTGGTTTATAGATACTTGAAATGTCCCTTTAAATTTGTGGATCTGTTTTTAAATTCTTGTTAGTTTTTAGTGATCTTCATTTTTCGTGGGAATTTTGTTTTCAGGAGAGGCTGCGTGGCAGGATTGGCTGTACGAGCTGCAGATTCAGGAAGGGGACAAAGTGTTACACAGAGCGGGATTGAACCAAACTCGCTTTCTCCTCCACCGATTGACTCCAGCTACTTTTTATAGTATAAAGGTAACCTTAATATACTACGCTCACTGAGGACAACTCTCGTCCCTCGAGGATTTTGAGATGTGTTCCTCCACCATACCGGCGCCTGAAATCACTCTGGTTAAACGGATTAATTTTCACTCTGGTCCATTTTGTGCTTTCTTTCCTGTCTTAGTTGCAATTTGCCCCCATCTAATGTGGTTGAATCCCCCCCCCCCCCGCCGGGTCTAGCAATGGTTTTTTTTAGAGACAATTAGTTGTTTAAGATGACATTTTTCGGCTAAATCTCGATGCTGGTGTTAACATGTTGACAGGCCAGCAAGAGGATGTCAGGTAACATATGTAGGCTCGTTACTCCAACACTCGCATTTTGCCCTCCAGGCCCCAGTGCTTGTAGAATGATCTGCAGTATAATTTTCCTCGTCGCTATTGCGTTTTAAATTTGAGCGGGGAAAATGGACGTTTAGGCAAAGACTTGTTTGTAAGGAGGCGAAGTCGTCTCAATTAATAATCCTGGCTATTGGGTATAATTAAATCTGGGCCCATATTTAGATTACCCTACCAGGGCGCGCCAGACCTGTTATATATACCTTACCGCAACTACTCGAGTATAGTGCGATTTTTCGTTATCAAATTATAAAGCCAAAAATAGGAGGGAGATCGCAGTAGACAGAGGTAACGGAAGTTTTGTGTGGGAGGGGTTAAAGTTTAAGCATTTTGGGCGATCGGAATTTTTGGAAAATGTCCCCCTCCCCCGAAGAAAGGAAAGTACATCTAGAAAAGTGCTTTTAAAAGCAGTGTATTTCCTCCCAAAACACACACACACACACACACACACATATATATATATATATATATATATATATATATATATATATATATATATATATATACAGACATATATATACATATTTTTTACGTATTAGTAGGGATTCCAAAATTCTTAGACTATATTCATTGTTATTGTGACCAATTATTTTGAAGTTATCTATGGAACATTCTGTCTCGCATTGTATGATATGATTTCTAATTACAGAAGCTTCCTTCTTAGACAAATTTTGTCCACAATATAGAACATGCCCACCATGTTTGTAATTTTATAAACTCTTATCATCCCAACATTAAATATACCATTGAATTAGAAAGTAACTATCAACTTCCTTTTCTAGACGTTATTATAGAAAAAACCGACAAACTAAATACCTCAATATACAGAAAGCCTTCCTTTAGTGACCTGGGAATCAATTTTTTCAGCCATTGACTTGTCACACAAACTCAGTGCAATAAAATCTCTAATATATAGAGGTTACCATCTCTCCTCCAATTATTCCCTAATGCATAATGAATTCCAGACTCTAAAGTCTTGTTTTAAAAATAATTGTTACCCCCCCCCCCACCCACCCACACACACCTTTGGTTGACAAGCTAATCAATAATTTTCTAACCAAAGTTACTCTCGATCCATTCTCTCATATAATGTTCCCCAAAATTAAAATTTTTTCGTAGTACCTGAAATGGGACCTTACAATAAATTATTCACTAGAAAATGCAACAAATTACTCAAAAAATATTTCTTTCATACCAACTTCAAAATCACTTTTGTCAATCCACTTTCCATAGGAAGTTTCTTCTCGTCAAAAGACAAACTTCCTCTAGAAATGAGCAGCCGTGTTGTTTACGCTTTTACTTGTCCTTGTTGTTTGCAAGGAACCTATATTGGTAGTACGGTTCGCTCATTGAAAGAGAGGTTTTGTTCTCACATGGGAATAAGCCATCGCACTGGGAAAAATTTGTCTAAGAAGGAAGCTTCTGTAATAAGAAATCATAGTATACAATGCGAGACAGAATGTTCCATAGATAACTTCAAAATAATTGGTCACAATAACAATGAATATAGTCTAAGAATTTTGGAATGCCTACTAATACGTACAAAATCTCCTAAACTCAGCATAGATAATACCGCTGTTCCCCTTATTTCTTAATTTTAATTTCCTCATTCAACAACCAACCAACCTTCTCTTATTTAACAACCAACCAATCAAATTCCTATCCTTCTTTAAGCCGCATCCTTTGTAATTTCTTCACCTTGCGATTTCTCCTGAACTTCATCGGTAAGCAATATTATACTGTAATTTTTTACTTTTGTGTTTTTGCTTCTTTTTCTTCGTGTCAATAGTGGTAACATTAGATTAATAATTTGATTCTCTTGCCTTTTAAATCCTTGAATTATTTTTTAAATTTTTGATTTACTTACATAGTCTTAAAGTGATTATTTTTAATATTCTTTAACTGTATTAGATTAATTTATGATTTTAGAACCTGAAGATGGGTGATACGCCCGAAACGTTGTTCCATAAATAAATTACATGTACCTCACCCTCCTATGTGCCCTTACCTTCACCGTGAAATTGAAGATTAGACTGGTCAGCAGCAACTCATATGACTATATATATATATATATATATATATATCCTCCAATTAAATGGATATTTATTTATTTATTATGATTCAAACGCAAATATATGTATAAATTATAAGTAAGTCAAAACATTCTTTGAAATTTCAATCCTGCATCCTGCTTTATCTGTCCAAATTTCATATCTGAACGAATCGCTTCGTCTTTATGACTGGTTCTGTGAAAAGCTTCCATTACATCTTATTCATTTGCTAACTGTTTTTACAGGAATTAAAGTTCTGAAAATTACAAATGCTCGCATTGTAAATAAGAATTTTAAATAAAAACATGCGTAATTCCAAATAAAAAACAAGGATAATGTAAAAATGCTGCTAGAAAACAACATAGTTGCTCATATGTCCTCTCTAGTTCACCGGATAGATCGATAAAGTGGCAAAACATTGTTCTCAAATAGCACTTTTGCCCAAGAACTATACTCGGGACGGGGGCGGAGTTGTTCAGTAAAACTAGACCCATTTTAAATGCAATCAAAGGTTTCTTTATTCTGGACAAATTTCTCAGGCATCGAATTAGAGATACAAGTAAAGACAAGCTCGTGGATTTATGGAGGATTCTTCCTTTTCTCTACCATCCCTTATGTTTGTATTTTTATATAAGATCATCCTACCTTTAGTATTCATTCTTTGATAAGGCGTTCGGAATTATTACTTTCCTTACCACCCGAGTTGAAGTAAAACAAATATTCAGATATAATTCCTATTAACACTAGTGAATAACATTGTCTCGAATTTCACAAGTAAAATTGAAGAAAAATTAACTTTTACCTCAACTCGTATTAATTTATTCACCTGATTTCTTATTCTGATTATTCACTGGCTCTTTTTTGGTCTCCTTCAGGTCCGTGCCTACTCCAAAAACGGGGAGGGACCATGGAGCAAGGCTTTCCACGGCAGGACTTTATCTTCTGCCTTCGGTACCGAGAAGTTACTTTGGAAGACGGAAGAAGAGATCCTCATTACCGATATCGATGGAAGCAACGCCTCTCTACTTAACCTTCAGGTGGACGAAATTGTCTCTGAATGTATTTTAGGAAAGATGGGGCAATATCATAGGCTGAATTTAACTCACATATGAACGTCAAATTATCATCAAAGACTTCCGAGACTGTATCCATTATTTAATCTTCGTTCTTTTAGAAGGGTTATTTCCAATGAACGTTTACGAGGCTCCATTCCACTTATTAAAATTATTGGTAAATTTTGTAAAAGGTTTTTCACCACACATAGAGTGTGTTTAGATTTTCTTCTCGGTGTATTCACGAATTTCTCCTGTCTTTCGTACCGCTTGGGCTTCTCTCTGGGTATGTTGGCACGAGGAAAATGCCACAAGGCCTTTTGAGTCTTTACCTTGATTGGCCTTCCCAATTGTATGGACTTATTCCAAGAGGTATATAATACGCACCTACATGAATGCGTTATTTTGATGAGGGTTTTCCTATGGGAGTCTTTTGCAGCTTTTTCTCACAATTCTCTTTTCTATTTATTCACTATTTTCCTTTAAACTGTATCTCATCTCTTTATTTTTTAGTAAAAGTTCTTTCGTTTAGTTACATCACTTTCTATTCTCTTCAGCGATGTAGTACCACGCTGCCAGTCCTACTATAACGCTTGTAAACCTCCTTTTATGAAATATAACTTAAATGCAGTCACGGCTGTATGCCGGAACAGTGCTATGTGTAGTTCTTCCAGAGACATTCATCATGTATGAATATACTGTGAAATGTGCATACATAACTACTGGTGTATGTCTGTGTGTACACAAATCTAATTGCTTAAAAAAAATTCCAGGAAAACATAAAGGAGGGGGTAACTCACATCACCTTCTTCAGAGACACTCTGGTGATGTGCTCTCTTGGGTCAAACTGCTACGCCGTTTCCCTTGCGACCAGAGAAGTGACCAAGATTCCGGGGATGCAGGGCGTCTATTCCACCGCCGTCGACTGGACTACCAATCGCGTGTTTGGTATCCACCTCAAAAACAATTCCGTGAGAAATGGCGAACATGTAAACTCAAAGCGCTCCTCTGAGTGTCTGCATTACATAGCGGCTAAGCCAAGGGTCCCCATTTTGATAGGGTCCAAGTTAATCGCCGGTGTTGCCATAACGGCTAAGCCAACGGTTGGGATAGCGGCTAAGCCAATGGTTTAGGTTGCCATAGTGTGTTTGCTTTATCATAAGGGCTAAACCAATGGTCCACGTTGCCATAGCGGCTACTCTAATGGTGTACGTTGCGATAGCAGCTAAACCTATGGTTTGGGTTGTAATAGCGGGTAAGCCAATAGTCTGCTTTGCGATAACGGATAAGCAAATGGTCTTCGTTGCCATAGCAACTAAGGTAATGGCCTCCCTTGCCTCTATCTCATCGAAGCTATGGGTTACGATAGCAAGAGGAAGGGTCTGCCAACACTTTTGAATTAAACCAGACCATCGTGCTACATATTTAGTCTATAGAAGGCATTCATTTACATGGATAAAGGTGGAAACAAGTTCATATAAATATATCTCTCTCTCTCTTATATATATATATATATATATATATATATATAAATATATATATATATAAATATATATATATATATATATATATATATATATATATATATATATATATATATATTATTCCTCAGATTGTTTGGAGTTCGTTAAAAGATGGAAAAATCGGAGTATTGGGGTTGTTGATCCCGGCACTGGAGTTGAAGGTGGACTCATTCCGGGGGCTTCTCTACTGGCGGACGAGGTACGGGGTGTTCAAGTCCACCTTGACGGGAAAAAATGTCACCCATGTTTATGAGGAAGATATATTCAGTGAGAAATTCGGTGAGTCTGGCTTCACACTCCTCCCAAAGAACCCGGGACCCACGGTTTCAATTCATGCCTCATACATTTGAATGTCACTGCTCTTGCTCCGGACTTCTTCCGTCCCTTCACAGTTTACCGATGTTTTTCTTCCCCTTACTTTGAGCTACTCTGCCTTGGATAATTCCACCCTTTATCCCTTCCTCTAACGTTACCTCTTTCCTTGCAAATGTCTTCTCATAATTATTCAGTCGTAGTATAACTAAATAACTCAATCAATAAATACAACTTAGGAAAGTAGTTTTTATTAGGGACTCCATGTCTACATGTGAATCAGTGTGGTTTCATGTGCGTGACATGCTCTTATATTGCAGAGATTGAGTTAGAAGCCACAGGGAAACAAAACTAAGTAAAATATCGAAGGAAAAGGCCATAAAGGGCACGAGAGACTCGGCTATAGAGGCCAATGATACTGGGAGAATAGAGTTGAGGCCTCTTCAATGAGAGACACGTTCCGTGGTACACAAAATCGAGGGGTACGCCGGTCACCCAAGTTTGCGAAACACCACTGCCCAGTGGAAAGTTACTGGCTTTGCCATACATAACTTTTCCTCGGATTAAAATTGATTCACTTTCGTTTCAGTCTATGGTTTGGCTCTGGACTTATATCAATCCGAAATATGGTGGGTGATCAAAAGCAAAGATGGCTGCCAATTGTATGGGCAAGTCACTACTGGCAGCTCTCAAGGTGATGGACCCAACCCTCGGCTGTTATCTCAATCCATGAAAGAAGGTAACCTAGCCAAGAATTCCTGCTGGGGAAGTCCTAGACAGGGTCGATAAAAGACCAGAAAATGAGGAAAAATGAGGGTTTAATCTTCCCAAGCCTGAAGGACCAATGAAACGGATAAATTGAATTCTAATTCATCGGGCTATCCGTCCATTCAGAATACTTGGTGGGCCAAGGCCTATTAAAAAAATTAAAATAACAATAAGTCCTATTATCCGCCCGCCTAATTTTTCGCCTCTTTCCGTAGGCTCTCTGTCGTACACGAGCGAGAGACTCGTCTGGTTGTCCGAGGATTTAGAGCTTATCATCTACGATCCAGTTCTAGACAGCGCCGCCGTCATCAGATCGGCACCTCTCAACGTTCATTTCATCGCTGTTAGAGCCGATTTACTTCTCGGGAAAGGTAAAAAGAAACTACACTCACACAACAATTGCGGAGAAAGCAAAAACCGTGGTGCTTTAAAGCTTAGATTGAATCTTCTATTTTTCTTAGACTCGAGGTTGGCTGAGTGGATAAAGCATCTCGTCTGCTGCATCTCAGCACCACACGAATTTATAAATATGAATCTCCTAACTGACGCAAAGATTTATTCATTTTCCCCTCACTCCCACTTTCATGCTTCTCTTTACTCGTACTTTCAGCCATTCTTTTAGTTAGCCACGTCGTCGGGTCAATCGCTCCTGTGTTTCGTTCCATCTGGCCACGGCGGTATTCGAATACACACCTTTGTATTAGGAGTCGATTTCCTTCCAGAGTTATCTATTATCCCCACAACTCTACCAATGAGGTTGGGGGTGGAGTAGGGGGAGTCACCTGTCTTTTTTATTATTATTCTGATTCTTTTATTCATTTATATATTTTCATTTTAACTTTGTCTTATCTTTTACCCTCGGTGCACTTTCTTGCATAAATGATACTTATTACTTTTCTAGGGTGCGCTGGTAGCAGTTGCTTTAATCTCAACTCACTCAACCACACACTCTCCTCTGCGCCGTCCCTGCATCAGTGCCCGTAGTAGGATCTGTGGCTATAATTTCTTCTACACATTGTCACTTCTCCATCTACACTACTTTCATTACTCATTTCTCCTTACAAATTTCTGGGACAATTCCCTCCTTAGTTTTCGCTTTAAATTAACACACCCTCCTATTCCCATGTCAGATGCCTTCCTTTCTTGCAGATCGAGAGCACGTTTAGGAGAGTTGCGTACTCGCTTTATTCCTAATAGTCTCCGCTTCTACCTACTTGCGTTATTACCTTACAGTTTACCCTCCCCTAACTTCACCACTTTGCATAAAATGTTGCCTCCCCCACTTAGATATGCCCATTTGGTTTTAGCCTTTTATAATAATAATAATCCTCAAGCTGGCTTCGGACGGGTGTCGGTAAGCCTAGGAAGCAGCATTCCCGAACTTTCCTTTTCCTGCGATTGGTGTGGATGTGCGCCGACCCACTTGTGGGAAAACGTTTATAGATAAAGTAGAGGGTAATAAGGCTTTGCCCGTTCAAGAAGGAGAGAGGGGAAGGAAGGTGAAAGTTAGGCCAGAGGGGAAAGAAGGAGAGAGGACAGTGATGCATGAATGAAAGTGCTAGGGCAGTGAGGCAAGAAGGATAGAGACAAGGAAGAGGCTGGAAGAAAAGAGTTATGACAGAGAGGCAATTAGCAGAGAGTTTGTCGAGAGAGGTAAGAAGGGTAGAGAGTTATGTTTCTAATGATGGCTTATCGATTTAATGTTTCCAGTTAATAATTTTACCCTGGTTCGTTCTCAGATTACGACACCAGCGGGTTAATACCCGAAGTAATCAACTCTTCATCCGTGAAGACGGTCGGGACATGGATGAATTTCTCGATAACGTGGGACCCTCTAAGCCCCACTCCTTTATCTAAGATGCAAGTCGATCTTGAGTATAAATTGCCATCTCCATTTGATGGCGATTTACGCTACAAGATCACGATTCTCGGTCCAATCGAGAAGGGAGCTTATGCGATTGATCAAAATTGGATGGTTATGCCGTGGCCAGTGGATCCGTATTCCTTGTTTACTGTCAGTATTCGAGGAATAACCAACTGGGCTGAGGGAGAGAACGTTGTGGTTACTTTGAGGTCCCCCTCAGACATCCCGAGCCGACCCACACAGCTCAGAGCATTTTCAAGTGATAAGGTAAGGGTTTAAGGAGTGATTATTTTTTATATGGATTAATAAATAGCATCTAATCACTTTGATTAAACAATAAATTAAGTAAAATGAGATTAATAAAGGGCTGTCTGGACGAGAACCCTTTAGAAGAATGACTTTTCCTCAAATTTGAATTAAGGGTGGCATATCTATGTTTGGTTCTCTTCTTCTCACCATGATTACACAAAAGTTGCTAACAATCATTGGTAATTTTACGGAGAAGTTGCCATAAGCTAAAGACGATTCAATGATTGTTGAGATCGGACTGTAGAGAAACCATGATGGCAATTTACAATCACTAATTCATAAGTTCTATTACTTTTATTTTTACCTCATTTTCTGTAAATTTTTATTTATTAGACAACTTTAGGCCTTCCTACAAGGATCCTAAAAGTCCCTGTCCTTCTCTAATTTGTTCAGGTTAATACGATTTCATAGTATTGTTTTTCCATTTGACCACCCTTTATTTTTTCCTTTCTGATAATTATCTCCCGAATACCAAACTCGTCTTTTCACGTACTTCGTTATTTTAGGGAGATAACTACCGTATTTTAGTCCGATGGAACCGGCCCTCCAAACCCAATGGGAAAATAGAAAACTACAACATAAAAAGATGCGTGAATTCGTTCAGTGACTGTACGCTTTACTCTATTCCTGGGAACCATCTTGAGACGGAATATTTATACACTAAGCACCCGGACAAATTCATCTTTGAGGTAAGGGATTGATTCATATTAGTGCAAATTCCATGTATGTTCCCAGTTTCATTTTAAATCGCGCTATTATGAGTGTTTTAGGCCGTAAGTTCGTGATACGCTTTCACTTTTAAGTGAATATTGCTGGGTCCTGGCATTATACTAATATCTTATATCATAAATTATGCCTGAAGAATCCCATAGGAAATTTGCCATAATTTTAAACCTTTGTTGGCTTTTCTCTTTAGTTACGAAGGTGAAATGATCATTATTATTGATATTTCACTTAACACTTTTGATACAACATTGAAATATACCGTTTTTTTATTAGAGTAGTGTTTTCAGTTACGAAATATCTTTTGTTCATTGTCTCTATTGAACATAGTATTTTAGGCTTGAACTCAGATTATCCATGAAGTTAAAATGGGCCAGATACTACTGTTCTAAGTTCTATCATAGCTTGGTCGATTTTTTCTATATTTTTCTCCAAATGTGATTACACTCTCATAACATTGGCCTGAAGTTATCATAAATGCACTCGATGGTGTAAAACAACCCTTAGTTAAAATGCTCTGATATATATTTTTATTTTTAAGATATGGGCATCAACCTACGTGGGTGAAGGGCCTTCAAGTGTCCTTGAAATCGAGACACCAGCCAAATTGAGACCAGTTCCGCTGCTTCTCATTTCTGTCTCTTCTTCCATCTCGATTCTGGATGCTGATAACGAACACTTTCACTCCGTCATCTCTAACGATTCGGCAACGGGTGTGCGAAGTGTTGCTGTTCAACTGGAAGAAGAAAATGTGATATGGATGGACACACACTCAGACATTTACAGAACGTCCTTGGACGGAAAAGGAAATAGAACCAGGGTAATACGTTGCTTCCTGAGGAACGCCTTTCATAATATTTTCATATTGGGCAGCTTCCTCGTGTCCTTATTTCGCTCTTTCTTACATTTGCCCTTAGGTATAGTTATATTTAACTATAGTTTGTTAAAGAAGTAGAAACACACTTTCCTATGGAGACTAGGTTCCAAAGCATACAACTTCACATGAATAAAAATTATATAAGTAGATGCCTCCCTACTCCTCAATAAATACGAGACCCGGTTAATTATCTATTTTTAAATCAAACAGAGGAGAGACGGCTAGGAAGCCGATCCCTCTTGTGACTTAAAGCCATCCCGATAGAATAGCACGGTTCCAACATGACAGGAAGTGTTCTCCAAAAAGGCCGAACGGAATACTCTCGGCGCTGTGGAAGTTCTGGGAACAGAGGCGTGGCAAAAAATAGTCAAAGGTGCTACCCTCCAGGGTGGCGTCCTATGCAGAGCCAAGGGAGCCACCGGTCCGGTAGCTATACCAACCTCTCTAAGGAGTTTCCTAGCCCTAAACCCAAAGGACTTAGGGTATGACTGGCGTCTCTCGGCGCTATGGGCACCGTCGAGATCAGCTGCGGATGCAGTGAGAGCTGTTGGCGACTGAGAGAGACGCGGGCTCGCGCGTACAGGCGAATAATGCAGAGCGAGTGGCATCTCCCCAGCATCGACCAACAGGCTCTCAATGGGGGGAGTGCGGAAGGCACCGGTCGTAAGGCGAAGGCCGGTGTGGTGGATCGAGTCCACCTTCCTCAATACACGGTCGGTTGCGGATGCATAAAACTCGCATCTGTAGCCGAGCTTCGAAGGAACCCATAATCGATAAAAAGGTAAAGCAGTAGCCCTATCAGTGCCCCACGCGCTGAACACCATGGAGCGGAGAATATACATTGTGCGGTTACAAGAGACCCTAAGGCTGCGAATATGAGCCTCCCAGGTGAGGCGTCGGTCAAATACAACACCAAAGAAACGGTGCGATTCGACCACTTCCAGTCGTACTCCATTAAGAAACAAGTCTGGGTCGGGGTAGAGCCGTGGATGGTGGCAGAAGTGCACCACCTTAGTATTGGCCAAGGAAAACCGAAACCTGTGCGCTTCGGCACAGCGAGAGACGCGGATGGTTCAATGCCTGTTGGAGTCGACGCTCCAGAGTTGGCATCTGGGCCGCGCCAAAAGAGATCGAAAGGTCTTCCACGTAGAACATAGAGAGAACATCTTCCAGCAGCACCGAGGTGATGTCTTTGATGCTCAATGCAAAGGGTGTG
Source organism: Ceratothoa steindachneri (assembly GCA_963969495.1). Classification (NCBI taxonomy): domain Eukaryota; kingdom Metazoa; phylum Arthropoda; class Malacostraca; order Isopoda; family Cymothoidae; genus Ceratothoa; species Ceratothoa steindachneri. Next base: position 95,506,283 of record OZ018335.1, read on the forward strand.
ACACTGAGGCACTTCGCTGTAGAACAACCACTTCCTGCTCTATTGAGCCGGAGAGGGCTCCAAGGAAACGGTGAGAGTCCATCACTTTCACGGAAACCCCATTTAGGAACAGATCTGGGTCGGAGTGGAGCCGTGGATGGCTTCAGAAGTGCACCACCTTAGTCTTGGCTAAGAAAAGCCAAAGCCTGTGCGCTTCGGCACAGCGAGAGACGCGGTTGGTTCAATGCCTGTTGGAGTCGACGCTCCAAAGTTTGCATCTGGGCCGCACCAAAAGAGATCGAAAGGTCGTCCACGTAGAGCGTAGCGAGAACATCTTCCGGCGGCACCGAGGTGATGCCGTTGATGCTCAGGGCAAAGAGTGTGATACTGAGGACACTTCCCTGCGGGGCACCCTCTTCCTGCTCCAATGAGCCGGAGAGGGCTCTTCCCATCCGTACGCGGAATCGACGATCTCGCAAAAATTCAGATATAAACATTGGGAGGCGTCCCCTAGCCCCCATTTTGCGGAGAGTCTCCATGATACCGTATCACTATGCGGTATCAAGGCCTTCTCCAGATCGAAAAACACCGTGGCGTAGTGCCGTCTACGAAGGAAGGCATCGCAGACGGTATTTTCCAGTTGGAGTAGAGCATCCGACGTGGAGTGGAACTTGCGGAAGCCGCACTCTGCAGAAGACAGATGGCCCCCGCTGTCCAGATCTATATCAAAAAGATTAGAGCAGGGATTCGAAATTAATGGGGTGAAAATTTCTAAATCTTTCGAAGATACAAAAAGCAAAAAAAAAAAAAATCATGGGTCCCCTTTGATTCGCTGAATCTGTGTGCCATTAGTACATAATACAGTTCACTCCATTTTCTCACTTAATATTAACAATGGTGATCTAGTTCTAATAACTCATATTGTACACGCTGATCAAAAGCCTCGATAGAAGCAGTGCCAAAACAGTTGTTCCTTTATCTCTTTCAGTACAATAGTTTCGAGGCTTCTCGCATCATCTTTCAGTTGTACACTAGATTGGGAGAAGAGCCCAAAGATCATCATAGCCCCCCTATAAAAAATCCTTTTTTATACGTATGGCATCATTACAGTGCATACGGACAAAATTAGACGGAGTCTAAGTGAACGAAGTGTTGCCGATCTGTTAAATATCTTATATTAGCGATAAAGGAAAGGAATTAATTGAGGCGAATTCAACGAATAACCTAATGAAAGCTATAAATTTGACCAAACAGTTTGTTGTCACTTAGATGCCTCATACTCGATCTAATTTTGAAGATGTGAACGATAAAAATTCATGTATATCGAGTGTACAAAAAAATCCGGTTCTTTTTTTAGGGAGCTTCCAGACCACCACACAATTCAATGTACAGCTCAAAGATAAAGTAAAAACCCTCTAAAGTAGATCTGGGCTGAAAATTAGAAATAGACATATGTTCTCACATTACTTTTTCTGTCGTAGTAACTCACAATTTGCCACACTTTTGATTTATATTCTTTGATCCACTCTTTCTCTTGTTTTTTATCCCACATCGGTTTGTATGCTTTCGTATGGCAATCAAAAAATATGGAACTTTAAAACAACAGTTGTAAGGGGAGGGGGGCGCTATAGTTAAATTCCGGTTTCTGTTACCATAGATTTAGAAATTCAATGTTTTACTGTGTAAAAATAATTAGTTTTTAATTATTGAACTTTTTCTGCAGTTATTTTTAAGGTTTCTACTCCACTATGTAGAAGAGTCAAAATGTTAGCATGAATTTTGATAGTCTTTAATATGTGAAAGTCTTTTATGATCCTTTGCATTATGAGATGTCGATTAAATGTTTCTGAAAATAGCATAAAATACTCGTCTCAGCATTTGTAACAATTCATTTATAATGATGCAACATGAAATGATTTAAGCACGCATTTTGTTTCAATTATTTATACTCTTTGAATTTCCTTAAGCTTCTTTATAAACAACAAATCACTCAGTCATACGTTAATCGTTTTTTTTTAATGTAACTCGATATTTTTTTAACCATACTTAGAGTAAAGAATTTCGTGTCTTTGCGTTGAAGATTTTTTTAAAAATTTCCATTTGATTGACCTCATTTGACCGTTCCTACTATCATCCTTTTAGATCGCTCGGATTACCGATATTGGACATTTACTTGGCTATGACTGGATACGGAAAGCTCTATACTGGTTTGAAGACGGCTCTGGTCAATCCAAAAGTCTCCATCGATTTGATCTCGGATTCCGAACACGAGAGGTCGTCCCAAACTTTCCGATGACCAAGAAGCTGCCGTTTACATTCATGTTTTCCCCTCCTAATAAGTAAGTCATCTCGGGGGAAAATTATGCCGCGAGGTCCGTGTTTTTAATTGAACTCAAGAGTGAGTAATGTGGACGCTCCCGCAACAACTTCCGGGAATAGAGTTCTTTTTTACTATCTAATTAGTTTTTTTACTATCTAATTAACTTAAATGAAAAAATGTTTTCCGCTAAATTTGCAATTGAGCAATAATTCCTCTCATTTTCCCTTAGCACCGTGTATCTGCTCGAAATGAGAAAAGGTACCACGTCTCTGAGAGTCGTCTCGCTCGACTTAGGAAGCACCTGGGACTGGCTCCACGATAACTCCGTCGCGTGAGGAAACTTTTCAACAGTTTTTATTTGGGTAGTAAGGGACCCACGAGAAAAGTCAGGGCGAGTTGAAAGGCATTTAGAAGTATAGCAATTTAAAGTTACAACTGAACTAAAGCTTTTAGACTCCACTTAGAGTCCTTCCTCAGAGGTGTTGAAGTTGAGGACTCTTCGTCAAGAATCAGCCAACTTTCGAGTTTTCGTAAGACCAGACATTTTTTCCTCAAGATCTCATACGACGACTGCTATCAAGATCATAGTCACTGAAATTACGAATTGTTCTCTCTATTTTATCCTTCAAATAAGCTAAATAAATTAAAAACAAACCAAAACCATACCAAAAACAACTAAGAGTAAACTAAAAAAGGAAAATGCACGATTAGTTGTCGGAAAGTTCAGAACAGACTAATCGAATGTTGGCTCATGCTTGGAGAAGATTTCTCTCAGTCAACAACTCTGACGAAGAACTCTAAGTGGAGTCCAAAGTCTCATGAAGAAGAATTAAACCTTAGACTAAGCTGTACCTTTAAATTTCAAGTATATTTAATAAAATATCTATCGATTTTAAAAAGGAGGGCAAAGATTAACGGTGGTATCTCCGTCAAAACAAGGTGAGGTTAGGGGGAGGGAAAGTGTAGAAGGTGCAAAGGTAGGGTCATCAAAAGAGAAAAGGAACCAAAATATACGCATGTACTGACGTTAAGCATCATTCATGGTTAAATGGATATAGCAGGGAGCTGGGGAATAAGCACGGCTGATGAATTGTGGAATGCTGGGACCCTGGAGACGTCCCTCCCTTTTGTGGTCTGTAAGCAATCCTCCTCTGACGAATGCACTGATCTGCCCTTGCAGAGACCGCCGCCCTGAATGTTCGTGTCCTGAGAGCGCCGTACTAACGAGGAGCGCAGCCCTTGACACCTCTTTGCTTGAAACACAGTTTTTGTATATAGTTCTGAAGGAGAAAGCCTACGAGGGAGAATTCGCCTCGTCGATACTCAAGGTGGACCTCCAAACGGGTTGCTGTACCACCGTGGCTCGTCTCCGTGACTTGGGACACGGTCAGTGTTCTCCAGATATACCATGCCCCCTACGCAGACACACTCACGCGCATATATGCCCTACATACCTATGTACACACATAGTACCTCGTGTAATTTCTTGTAGATTCATTCTTACACAAGTTCTGTTGTTTCCATACACATCATGTTTTATCATTTTACTTTTGCTATTGCGTTTGAGTTGACCACGCAAAACTATCTGCACAGGTAGCTTAATAACATCATGTGCCCTTAAATGGGGCTTTTCAGGTGGAGGAAACAATAAACGAGTATTATGAAAATAAAAAGTCACCAGGATCAGTGAAATGATCCTTGAAAATAGTGATCAAAATCAAAGATGAAATGGAAATTCGTAATAGGCCTCATCATGAAAAAATACTGGCACGGGAAAACGCATTCGATCCCCCGCAAACAACTTCGACACATTTAAGGGTGATGAATATAGGAAAGGGGATTGACCTATTCAAGATAATGTGTGGCGGCGAATATGTCCAAGACGATTAATTTAAATCAGTATATTCAACACTTTTGCTACATCTACCCTCTTCCTCATATGTCAGAATGTCCGAACGCCTTTTTCAAATTAGTCTAGCTAAAAAAAGTAAGTTTATTCCAAATACTCTTAAGACAACTATAAACGAAACATTTTACAGATAAATGTAAAATAATTATCTTTATTTTTAACCCAATCAGTGACAGAGTACTATGATTTCCAGTGGATATTGTACAATCTTCAGTCTTGTAGTGTGTGGAAAGATCATTATTTCAACAGTTTTTCAATGCGCAACTCCAATTCCCTTTCCCCCCCTCTGCCCAGTTAGAGACCCATGATCTAATGTCTAAATCCTCTTTCTAAACCTTATCCAACGAACGCTAAAATCAAGGCTCGCTATTACTTTATAAAGTCAGAATTTACCATTTTAAAAGACACTAATTCATTTAAAATATATTAGATTTTGATCATAATTGCATATGGTGCAGACCTTTTGAGATATATTATAATTCTGTGTCGAGATAAATACATTATAAAGGGAAGAATTAAATGCAATTCTAAAGGTGAGCAAAAGAGAAGAATCCCTCACGGTTAGCCGAATTTCGTAGCGATATACAACAATTGACGGAAATCTTTTCTCTGTTTACTTTTTCTGCCTACTTTCTTGTCATCTTCCCAACCACCATACATACATACTTACAATCACGCAGTACTCTGGATGAAAATCGCTACTTTAAAGCAATTTGTGTATAGTTAAAATTAATTTTAAAGGGCTTCATTCTACTCTACTGGAAACACAACTTCTAATGACAGCTAAGTTGAGCCACGTCAGTTGTGGCAAGTCGCCGGATAGAGTCGCTATTTGGGTCAACTTTACAGAGGTTGATGTATGCTGTAGATAACTGTAGTTCGGATCTCACGTTTAAACTTTAGATCTCCACTGAGAAATCAAATGACCCCCAAAATCATTGGAAATCCCTTACCAAATAATTTATCTTCAACAATTTCATCTGAAAAGGGCATAGAAGTTTTCTCTACATAATTAATTTTAATTTAAACTAGCAAAATAATTTTATTATAATAGCAAGGAAAATAAAATTCCTTTCGTTAAACTGCTAAAAAACATGAAATCCATTTTCTTGTGACACACGCAGGCCTAATATTTAAGCCTCTTCCACTTTTTCTTATCTATGTTTTTATTTTCTTCCTCTCATTATGGGCCAATTTGTAATAATCCTCGAGATGATTCTGTGACTTCGCCCTCAGCTACGTGTGACATTATAGCTGTGGATACCACGTATCTCTACTGCTTCGAGGCCACTACAGCGTTACTGATGTGGTTCCCCAAGTCAGGCATCGCTAACAATGGGGATTTCCATCGGTTAAAGTTGTCTTTCAAGCCAACTTCTCTACTACCTCTCAACAAAGGCACTCAACCAAGGCCAGGTACCACTTTAACTATTCCTTATTTTCTTATTTTGATCCCACTTTATCAGGGTGAGCATATATGGAGCAATAAGATTAGCATAGCAGAGGACAAATGTTTGCGATGGTTTTATCCTTTGGAGTAAGGCCAGGGTTTCAGTGCCGAGGTTCGATTCCAACATATAACAAAATGTGGCTCGTCTAAGTCTCGCTTTAATAGAGTGAAACGGCGCCATGAAGGATAGAATGTTTTTCTCGCTTTCCACAGATGAGAGTGAATAGAATTTGGTTCACTGATGCAGAAACTTCTATATTGGAGGAAAAAAGGTTAATTAAAATTGATCTACTCGTACAAAATGGCTAATTTACCCGGAGTGGAGCATCCCATACGTTATTCTGTTATATTAGCCTATTCTGCCATACGAGCATGACCATAATGCATACAGCTATTTGTAAGGCTTCACCAATCACATCACTAGTTCTTTCCATTCTTCACATACCTTTCTTAGTTACTTGGGTGTCAAAGTTACCGCGGGGATCTTCAACCAATCTATATTTTTATTTCCTCAAAGGGTGACGTCCTCTGATTCCTTAAAGAAAATAAAAGTGGGATTTTCGTTGTTTATGATTATCGTTTCATTTTTCTTTTCTCTCCCACCATTGCTGCAACACCATCCGTTCACAGGCTCAAATTGGGTGGAATCTCTTACTGAGGGCTCAGACGTGGTAAGAATCAAGGGATGTGGGTATGCTGAGATGCAACTTTGGCTTGTACTCTGAATTCACACATACACGTTTTCAGATCGTAGATCTTGTGAAGTAATCAATGATATTCAACTTGAAAACTTCATCAAACTTTGAAGCAAGGCTTGGAAAAAAAATAATTATCTTTCAAATATCATTGTTTTTCAGATGACTCTTGTTTGATGGTTACAAATCACTCGATAGTGCCAAATTTGGAAGCGAACCAGGTGACGTCGCTAACCTTAAGAGTGCCGAACCCTCCTCCCCCTTCACCTGAGTGCCACATAGCTTCTCGTCCTGCATCTATGATAGTGATATATTTCGATGAAGTTTCCACTACCAGCGCTTCTTCCTGTGTTAACAGTGTGGAAAAATGCCATACAATTGTGAGTTCGTTTTTGTCACCGTACATTTCCCTTTCATATAGTAAATAAAGTACTTTCTAAATTCATATATTTCATTGTTATAGCAACTCAATTATAACCAATACCTTTTCAATTATATCTTTTCTACTTTCTGCCGTATCTCCCCTTATAACATAAATTTCCTTTTGGGCGCTTTTGTTATCACTGATGTTTTTGTCATCCATTTTCCCTTTGCTTATTAAACCACGTTTGATGCAACTCCGGCGGATTTACTAAAACGGGAGGAATCTTATTGAGGATCCAGAGAATTGGGATCGTGCTGATTATGGAAAGAAAGAGAGAGAAGTACAACTCCCTCGCGATCATAATGAAAACATGTTAGTAAAAAAAGGGGACAATGAAACTGAAAATACTGTGGGAGTCAAGGAACTCTGAAATTAGCACGGTAAACCATCAGCTCCAAACATATGATTAGTTAATTAGTTAACTCTACTAAGAAATATTTAGATCATTAATGCGATAGTAGGGAGGTACTCATTTCCCCATGATAGATGAAGGTGATTGAATAGAGAATATTCGTGGGCATCACGCAAAACCCAATCATCTCTATGCTTGAGATCTTTGCCTCAAATGTTCCTTGTTTTTACAGAAATCACGAAACACCACCGTCACAGTTGAAGGTTTGTTGCCATTTACAAAATACGTGATTCGGATCGCATTCGAAACGGTCTATAATTTGGAGCTTGGACGAGCGCCTGCAGTTGGACCTCCGACCTTTTTCAAAACAAAGGCCAAAGGTGTGTCTTTAATTTGGAGGCCATATTAGTCCCAAACTACCCACATTTCCTCATATGAGACCGTAAAATTATTGCTCTCGAACCATTGTTCTCTTACATTTTACCTTGCATTATCCGTAACTACTCTTTCCATTTTTTTTCTTTTGGAATTGACAAGATTTGCAATTATTTCTTCTCTTGTCTCTTTAATCGATTCATTTTCTTTATTACCTTGTTCTCTTTCTTACTCATTTGTTTCTGCTAACTTTACATCACTTGTCTGAGTTGTGGAACGGGGGTGCTTCTCAAGCACCCAACGTACTCTTGATTTATTGAAGCTATGCACATTCCACACACTTCAACCTCCTTCCGAATTACTGTACAGCTGAGAGATTAAATGGAATGTTCGAAACTCATTCTCCACTCATACCATTAAAAGTCTTTCTTATCAAAGCTTTTATTTAATGACAGTTGATTGTAACCCGGCTTTTCTTCAGAGGGGTGCAAGTTTGTAATTTGTGGCAAGGGGCTGCGTCCTTTGTACAAAATTGTTCTTGGATGTTTATAATACCCCTTCCTAAGCACAGTATTAAAAGTTGAGGAAGTTTTCTATTGCAATCTTTGTTACGCAAAACTTTTCTCACTCTTCCTCATATTTGTTCACCTTTTCTCTAAGATCCCCACCCCTCTTCCCTTTATCACCAAGTGAAACTTTTCGTAGGCTACACTAGTTTCCTTCCCCTCTTTCGATTAAAAAAAACCATTTAATCGATTGAGTTTACAAACTCATCTTAAGGCTCCCTTCGTAGCACCTGTGGGAGCCAATATCGTGACTGCGACGCCGATATCACCCGAAGAGATCAAAGTCTCGTTTGAAGGTCCCACTGAGATGCCTTTTGAAATCCACTGGAGAAGCCATACTTTCGCCAGAGGCTTTTCGGAAATGAAGAAAACAAAAAACGACCAGAAATTTACTACCGTTTTGAAACATCTCTCCGCTAACACTCGCTATGAGGTTTGTATATTATTTAAAGGCATATACTAATGGTTAGCTATCTTGAAATGTCCCGTGTATTGCAACAGCAAATGTGAAGGTTAAAATAACCAATTGAACAGTTCACATTTTAGAACGGTTGATTAGTCCATAAGATACAGGCATTTTCTTCCTATAGATAAAGAGCGTCCTCCAGATATACCCCATGCTACGAGTATATACACCGCACACCACGGCTTTTTACATTGCAGTTTAACTGACACGAACAGGAACATGTGGAAAAGCAAAGAACACGGAATAAAAGGACTGCAATAGCGAACCTTATTGTTGTGGCAGCTCCTGGCCTAGGGTCACTCTACCAGGCTGGTGGGCATAATAAACTTGATTTACTAGCTGGCATTTGCCTAGAGGTTCAATATTACTTCAATATGTTGATTCTGTCGGAGTTTTTCTAACGCTGGGTTTGTTTTGAATATGTGCGATTGTGTTCAACACTAAGAGGTAGCAAGTGTTGGAGCCTGTATCGATAGAGACCCTATCGAAGCCCCATGGCATACATGAATAAGGGATGGGTCAAAATATGGTAGAACGGTGTTAAGGTAAGGTTGCTTAGAGATTTGAAGAATTGCCATTTTATTTATGCCGACTAACTTATGGAAATCCTATTTTGATGTCCTGCACGTAGTAATAAAGGTACTTCGGGTTTTCTGTGAAGTTGGAACCCAACGATGCTACAATTGTTTTTGTACTCGTATGAGCATTACCTTCGTGTCGGTGCATAGGTCGTTTGTGGTAACACACTCTATGGCGAAGTGTAGTGCTTTTTGTATCGTATCTATTTTAGTCTATATTAAACTTCAATATATGTGTAGATGTTGAAAATACGTGCTATTAAAGAAATCTTCAAAGGTTCACCTTTTTTACAGATCTGGGTCCGTATTTATTCGGAAGACGACCCGAATTTGTTTACGGACAGCCCAAAGGTAACTGCTATTACCTTCCCAGAACCTCCTGACATCACCCTTCTCCAAAAGGAAAGCCGGCATCTCAAAGTGCAATGGACTTCTCCAGCCACCGGAGGCATACTCCGCCATTCCGTAAGTTCTCGGCACAATAGAACATCACCCTGTCTGGTGCGTGAGACTCGTTCTTCATTTGCGCCTTTTTATTCTGCGAAAAAGCATTGGGGTGACCTGGGACAACTACTACTGACTACACATCCTTCAGATTTCTAAACTGGTCATCCAAACATCTTTGGCGAGTATAACCATGGAAGGGGTTCAGGAACCGAATTAGATATTTACAGTCAAATTATGATTTATGTATATAAATTTATACTTTTGTATATTATAATACAAAGGTAAGCAACAAACAATGAGAACGAAACGAAGCTCCAAATTGACATACAGATTAATTCAATGACTAGTTATATGACAAATGAAATTGACCTGACAGAAATATGAATTTCTGTAACTTGGGCTCAGAACTTGATTACAGCATTGTTGAATCGTTGTTGCAAAATGCTTTGAAGAGAAAAGACATTGGTGCCATCTTAAGTGAAGGTTTCGACTTCCCCATACACTGCCGAATTGGCGAAAAAGATAACAAAATGCTGGTATTCATTCAGAGAAATTTTATTTTTAAATCTAAGGATATGAATAAACATCTATATAATCAGTAGTATTTACCCATTGGGAGTATGCATTTCCGTTCTGGTTTCCATATTTACAGAAGATGTAATAATGTTGGAAAGAATGCGACTTGATGCCACCTAAATGGTACCTAGCTTGAGAAGCAAATCTTCCGAAGATCCATTGAAGGAAATGGATTTCGACCCGTTGGAAACGAAAGAGATGTTACCAAAGTTTATAAATCCAGAGAGAATTCGATAATGTTATAACGAAACTCTTATTTCATCTAGACACTACCAACACAAGGGATCCAACTTGGATCCACCTACCCCCCTCCCCCAATGAGGTTGTTGACTACTAGTATGGTTTGATCGAAGGGACTGCTCACTTTAATCCCACCTACTGGCCCTTGTTTTCCGTGATTTCTTAGAGTCTTATAAATACCATCCCCTTCTTCCCGTGTGTGGCAGATAAACGGAGTTAAAGCGTTAATACGTGGAAGATATTTCCATTGAAACAGAATAGAGTATGTAAACTAGCTCGCGCGCCGTAACTCGACACTTGCATAGCTTCCTAAATTGGTTAAGAACTGATAAACTACAATTTTAAAAAAGTGAAGTATATACATATCATATAAGGTTTGTTCTGTACTGAATTTACTGGCCTTTGTTGCCTGCCCTTGACTGCTTATAATTTTATAACCAGGTCTTTGAGGCATACCACATAAAGAAATCTTCGCTATTATAATGTCATCTCTTTTAATGCTATGCCAGTGAGTGAACTTGGTTACTGTTTCGTTCAGCAGATTACTGCCTACTTTAGTGTATTTTATCTGATACTGCATGTATTTGTCGTTAGTACTTTCGGGGAGAAGAAAATTTTGAAATGTAGGTAATTATTTCAGCTAGAATCTCAAAATTCTACTCTGGATCCTATGATTACAAACTCCGAGTAGACTGATTGATTCGTGAGCAAAATTATGGAACTCCAATTTTCTATATTTTATATTTGGTGGTCGGTCTTAATAGTTTGAAATTAAAATAGCAAATTAATAAGAATTTAATTTAGCGGTTAGGGCGTAATCCTATTGAATACATACAACTCATTCTTTTTCGAAATTTTCTTATTGAGCAGCTCATCACTATTTCTTTGAGTTTTAGGCAATGACAGCGATATTTCTTTCTATTCATTTGTATATACCATTTTCACAAGTCCCTCAAGGTTAAGGCTAGAAAGTTAAGAATTACTTTGCTGTTTTTACTTCTTCTATTTCGCTGCTATTTTGGGGGGTGTTTCTATTACTCATAAGATTAAATCATTCAATAATCTCCTCATCACATGTATCCTATACACATGAACTACAAGACAGGTCATGTCGTTCCAGCTTCAATACCAACAAGTCAACATCCAGACCTGGAACAGCTCATATATCGAGGAAACGTACCCCGAGAGGAGATATGTCTACGATCTGGATGTACTCCAACCTGCCTCCGCTTATAACTTCAGATTGAATATATTTTACGACACAACTGAATATGAAGCTTTTACGTGGCCCAAGGATGATAGGTTCCAGTTTACTACGAGCGGTAAGTCGTCCACTCTGCAATAAATTCGCTTCGTGACTCCTCTCTTTGAAAAAGGTTTGTTCAAAATGATTGGCCGTCTTCTTAAATCAGTTCTGCCTGGCAGATGCGATATAATACTTCCAAGTGTGTGGTGATTGACTAATAATAAACCATTCAGTGTATCTCAAGATGCACTCTCATCGGCACTGTCGATCGGAATGAGAGAAGCCTCCAGGCGTCTGTCTACCTTCATTACACCTTGAGCTATTTCTTTGCTATTCGTTTCTTTCTCTTCCTTCAGTCTTCTCACTGTTTCCTTCTCGCAGATAGCTGCTCCTTAGTGCCACCTAATGCCAGCTCTTTCTCCTTTTTAACCTTTCGTTTAGGGGTTCAAATTCCTATCTTCGTGCCAGTTTTAGTTACGAATGTGTTCCGAAATGTCCGATCATCCGTTAATTCGCTTCATTCTTCTATATGTTCATCTTCTTCTCTCCTCGATGGGTGTGCGTGCCTTCACTGGATTACCCCGGCTCGCGGAGATATAAATAACCTACCACTTTCCTGTGAATAACATGAATGCCTGGATCCACATATGTTCACGAAGAACAAAATACTCAAATTTTATGTTGTTCTTCAAAGAGATTTTATCTTGTTCGATAAAAGGTGATTGACATCTAAAAACCCTGAATGAGGTGAAAAGGGAGAGAAAGAGTACGCAGATAAATAAATAAAAATAATAACAAAGGAGATCGAGAATTAGGATAAAAACAACTCTGCTAAATTCAGGTAGTTGGGAAATCAGGAAGATTAATGTGTCATCAATATAAATTCCTGTCCCGCAGGAGAAATCCCAAGTCCCCCGGATGTAGTGCGTCTGCAGAAATCCGATTCTGAGGTTGAACAAGAAAGGTGGATTGCGTGGTGGGGGGAGTCCGCCCCGAATGGAAGTCCCATTTTGGCTTACGAACTACAAGTGGCTCTGCAGAAGAAGGATTTCGGTGAATCCACCGAAAATCTCACTTTCTCAACCGTCTACAACGACACAGGTATTTGCTGCTAACGTCATGATTATGGGGTCGGGGGGAGTCTCGACCCAGATGGTTAACACGTGGTAGCTGGTGAAGCCTCTGTTCTTGGCGCCTTGCACCACGGGTGATGAGTTGGGGTTTCCTGACAAGTCGTATTATCATCCAGGGGAGCCTGATACTGCCATTCTATCAGAAGGAGCGTTCGCCCCGAACACCCAAATACGAAGGAGAATAATGAGAAGTGACAGGAAAAAAAATATGTTCAAAACCAAGACAGCAACATATTTCTTGAGCAGGGAATTTAACTAATTGGAAGGAAACGTAACAAGTATTTAAAAAATGTCCTGTGCAACGTGATGTCCTTTGCAACACGCATGGCCCATCGATTCAGTGCCTTAACCCACTCATTTGCTTACCAAAATTCTTAACACATCGTTTTAGGAGGATGCTGGCGGTGATCGATTGAGTTAAGGAGTTGTTGACTCGATGAACGATGCGCCTTTGAGAGGACTAGTTCGAATCCCCATCACTATTCAACGGGTATAATTATTTTTTTTTACTTCACTGATGTTTACTGACGGTCCACTTATCAGAAATGCAAAGGAATAATAAAGAGATGGGGAAAAGGAATGAAACGAGAATTAAAAAAAAAAGCAAAGATGTGGAAAAAAAAATGACAATGTATTATTGGCAAAATTTAATTTTTGTATTTCAAGCTCTTAAACAAAAATTTACAAAATTGAAAAATCAAAATACGAATTTAAGCTTGAAAGGGACACATAAATAACAGAGAAAGCTAAGTTCAAAGTAAAAACAATACGTTTTCGATTTGGGGGGGCGAGGCACGTAGAAAACCGAAAATTCATATAGTTTCAAAAATCCCCTGGCCGCCATTTCCCTCCGAATACCATTTAATTAATTTACCTAAGTTAGTGATGGTTTCTTTTTCCTTTCAGCCAACTCTTGGCCAATCAGCCTCAGCGACTTCGACACACCTTCCAAATACCTTTTCCGGGTGAGAGCCATCAGTGGTCTAGGAGAGAGTGATTGGTGCTCCCAAAATGTGGTCTTACCTTTCGTTGGACCGAGTACGCTAGACACCATTCACCTTCCAACCATCCTTGGGGCCACGATTCCATCCTGCATCATGCTCTTCATCGTTCTACTCTTCCTCTTCACCATAAGTAAGTTACCCTCCAGAGATAGGGAAGTATATGCTGCAACAGGAAATCATGTGACAGTGATCGATGATGGAGAAAAGTCATATGAGATCATGTTTACGAATACCAGGAATCATAAATACTGAAAATGTGCGAGACGCTAAAGATAAAGCGATGCAAATATAAGAATAAATGAACAAACCTTTTGTTGTGGCTCCCCAAAACAAAGTTATGCCCAATAAATAATCCTAACTATTTTTATTTAGTATCGAGCTTTTAAATGAGAAGAAAGACGCAGTTTTACGTAGGGTTTTTTTTTAATAATAATTTCATCTTAGTTTGGTTATGACTTATGTTTTTTTATCAAAGTTATTTCTAATAATTCTTTTATAATTATTATAATTGTTTAAATTATTATAATTGACCAAATTCAGGTAATTTATAAAAATTTAACCATGGCTGCTTTTTTTTAGATTTTAAATTTTAATCTTAGCAGCGAAGCGCAAGCTCCCCCCGTAGGGAGGAGTGGCGAAGCCATTGCCTGGTAACATCTGTCATAACTACTGCCATCTTTTAGGTATTCGAAGAGCAGATCGGAAAAGGCAAAAGGCGAAGAGCATTTCCATGGCAACTCAGTCTTCGGGACGTGGAAGGGAGCTAGAGTTATCTTCACTTCCTCATCACCTTTCACACAATAACAACTTCGTCTCCGAAGAAAATATTCTGTACAGCATGCACAGTTTTCCTGGTTCGTAGATCAAGACACCAGAATTCTCCTTTATACCTTTTCTTTCTAGTACTTCACAACGCAACATATATGAGTTGCACCATCGTGTATTTTTACTGTTTCAGGAGATGAAATCGACCTCCCACACGTTTCCAGACACTGTATCACTCGAACAAAGTTCCTTGGGAGTGGGGCCTTCGGGGAAGTGTACGAGGGGGTTGCTACGAGTCTTCCCGGGTGCCATGGAACGACCAAAATTGCTATAAAGGTACTCTCCATAATCATCTCTGATCTCTTGGGGGGGAAATCGCCTGCAAAATGAGAGGGGGGAAGCGAAAAACCCTGTCAAAGAAAGAAAAAAAAGCTATGAATGAAAGTATGGAAGTTCGACAACATCGTTATGAAACGGTTGAACAAGATAGTGCATATATGGGGCGGGGATAGATGCGGACAAAAGAGCATCTAAAAATGAACTTAACTTATTTTAAAAGAACGATAACCGCAAAATGCGGTTTGAACAACCTGGGCAAAGATCGCAAAGATCGCGCGAGATAACTGAATAAAAAAGGATAAAAGGCAGGAAGGATCGCGCGAGATAACTGAATAAAAAAGGATAAAAGGCAGGAAGCTCATCAATGCGGTGGCAGGATCTTATGCCATGGGCAACTTAAGTAATAACAAAAAAATACAAAGGAAAATTTCAGTTATAAAGATTTTTGAAAGAGCAAACCCTATTTATGCAATGTTCAGGAGGTTGCATACAGAACCACAGAACACAAGGAGAGGATAAATGGAAACTTGGGTTACAGCATGGTTGAAATTGCTAATAAGTGACTATCACTAACCACCCCAAATAAGTTCATGCTTTTTTTTTCCCCAAGGACAACGGCTATGTTAAGCATTCTTTGATAACCCTGATTTTGCTTACTTTACTCTCCTATCAATATGCAATTAAAATATTTATTATTTTTTTTATTTATACGGCCTTCTTTCACTGTGTCTTCCGATCCTCTTTCTCATACACTTCTTACTTGAAGCTAATTTTCATTTATAACTAACCAATCATTGGTCTTATTGTTTCTTTTCTCTTTTTGGACAGACTTTGAGGAAAGGAGCGACCGAAACGGCGAAATGTGAGTTTCTGAAGGAGGCTCAGTTGATGAGTCACTTTCAGCATGATCACATCCTGAGGCTTCTCGCTGTCTGTACAGATAATGACCGATTCTGTCTCATTTTGGAGCTCATGGAAGGAGGCGATCTTCTCTCCTACCTTAGAACGAACAGAGGGGTGAGATACAATCCTGTGTTCTGATATTCTTAGGAATCAATGATTTTGGGGTGGAGTTGTGCTATGATGTAAAAGACTACTAAGTCTTGACAATATCAGAGAGTATCGCACTTACCAGAATAAACACTTAACCAGAATTCTTGTAATGCAAGCCCTTTTGCTGTCGACATAGTAAAAATTATACCGTCAACACATTTCAGTTTGGTTCCTACTGAGCATAGCATTGATTTGATTTACACTGGTGGCAATATACTCGATGGTTATCGAGTAGATGAGATCTCTTGATTTGCGGTGGTAAAGGTCCAAATATGGATCTTCTTTACCCCAAACCTAAAAAGCTTTAGTAAGCCCCTTAATTAAATCCGAAGTCTACCCTTTTCGGTTGTTCCCTGGCCTATTCTGAGCGCTACTGCCTCATACCGTTATTATTAAAATTTCCTATATTATTTTGACCATTTGTTTCCCCAGTTTTTCAGTATTAAATGAAACTTCACGGACTTGTATTATGATAATTGTAACTACTTTTTATTTCCTTTTAGATGGAAAGTGGATTTACACTTCTGGATTTGCTGAGCATGTGTGTGGATGTGGCTAGAGGGTGCGTGTATCTGGAAGACATGCATTTCGTGCACAGGGATCTTGCTGCGCGTAACTGTCTGGTGTCGTCCACCTATCCTTCCCAGAGGATCGTTAAGATCGGAGATTTCGGTCTCGCCAGAGACATTTACAAAAACGATTATTATCGAAAGGTAATTCGAAACTTTTATTTTCTATACGCGTAAATAAGGTAAGTCACCTTGGCTATACCATACATAGAGCATAAAGAATAAGAAATAATATACTATAAAAGTATAAACAAGTGAATTTTGATTATTCTTGGAAGTTAATGTCACTCTGTAAACTTAAACTTGTATTTTGGAGGTCTCGTTCCTTACATACGTACAGTTCGGAACAGAAGTTTACACATACTTTACTAGTATATATTTTTTAAAATTATTTACTCGATACATATTTAAATAAATTCTGTGATTCTTTCCAACGGTAATAGAAAACTCTAATATAAATTGCTCCGAACTCCGACCACTGCAGGTGTTGGATTCCCTTTTCTTGATAAGATCCATCAGAAAAGTGGTGGCTATCGCTAAATCAATCCATTCCCAATCCCCAAATGAGAGCAACACCAAAAGAAGGTATTGCAGTACGTGTGGAGTAATATAACAGGTATTGTTCACTTTTAATTATTGGAACAAGGAAAAACCACCACTGCTCTCCATTATTGTCAACAGCTTGACAATACAAGAGGGGTCATTCTGCAACATGATAATGCAGGGCACATTCAGTGAAGGTAATTCAATAAAAGATAAATATGTAGGTTTGGAATTTTAACTTCCCCCACCCTACTCACCACACTTAGCAGCATCACATTTATATTTATTCAGGTCATTTGAACACCTTACCAGTGGTAAAACATTCAGAAACAATTAAAATATCGAGACAGGACGCAAATATATGTCTGAAATGTCTTTTGTTGATTAAATTTTTAATGTACCTGGTTTTGCAAAGGTACAACAAGACTAGACTCACACGAATAGAATCGCGTGCGAGTCTAGTCGCGAGCGACTCTACATCTCTCTATGTCGGTCGGTCTGTCGGTCCCCGTTTTGCTTTTTTTTTGTAATAGTATCATAACTATTCGGCCGATTCTAACGAAATTTGAAACCCTTATGTTGTTTTGCATTTTCTTTAGAATTCTGTAATTGCCGAAGTCCTTCCAAGGTTAGTCCGGGAATTATTTTGTTTTGGAAATAACATCATAACTATTCGGACGATTCTAGCGAAATTTGAAACCCTTATGTTGTTTTACATTCTCTTTCGAATGATATAATTTCCAAAGTCTTCCCAAGGTTAGCCCTGGAATTATTTTGTTTTAGTAATAACATCATAACTATTGGGCCGATACTCTACTAGACTAGACTAGGCTATAATATGCTATACTATGCTAGGCAAGCTAGGTTATAGGCTATTATAGGCTAGGCTATACTATGCTAAGATATAATCATAGCTGGGCGCGACTTTATTTTTTTTCAGGTGCGACTTTGACTTTGCAACATTGCCGCCGGGTCTGGTGTGACTCTATTTCCCCCTCCCCCCCTCCAGTGCGACTTGCAACTTTTCAACTTTTTCCCCGGTGCGACTCCGCTAAATTACAAAGTAAACTTTAGCGCGATAACAAAAACATGCTTTTATATGGCAGAAAACACCTATTTGTTATTTTTTGTTTAAAACACAGCCTAAACTAATATCTACAGGTCCTCCTGACCCATCTTCTCCTCCAGGAGGTCCATGTTCCCTTTGCGGAACGCAAGTTCCTCAAAGTTGACCTCATCCAGGGAGGACCTCTTGGCCCTGAGGTCGTTCCCGACCGTGCTGAATAGCCTCTCCACAGCTGCAGAGCTGTGGCTTAAAATAGCCGCGGCAATTTCTCTCAAAAAGTCGTCTTTGTTCCTGTTCAAAGTTGCGTCAAAAGTCACGGAGAATTAGCGGGGTGACTTTGCTTAGTCCGACTTTTTCAAAACGTTTGCGACTTTCAACTTTGCGACTTCGAAATTCATAGTGCGGCAAAGTCGTAAAGTCGCAACTCGTTGCCGCAACGCCCAGCTCTGGATATAATGTAGAGGGGTAAGATATACTATGCTAATTTAGGCTATAAAATGCTATGCTAGGATAGCATATAGTATGTTAGGCTAGATAATACTAAGCTATGCTTGACTAGGGTATAATAGGATAGTATAGGCTATACTTGTCTATGATGGTTAATGCTAGGCTAGGTTATACTATGATCGGCTAAGCTAAGCTATACTAAGCTATACTAGGCTAGACAGGGCTATGCTATGCTTGCTAGGGTAGGCTAAAGTATAATAGGCTAGGGAGAGCTATGCTTTGCTATGTTAGGCTATGCTAGGTAATACTATGTTAGGCTACGATAGGCTAGCTAACCAAGGCTATAATAGGCTAAGCTATGCGAGGTTATTCTAGTCTAGGGTATGGTATGCTATACTGGTCTAAGATATACTAGGCTATGCTATAATATGATACGTTGGGCTATATTATGTTAGGTGTGGTTATGCTAGTTTATTTTTCGAGAGGTATAGGTATGTGATAGAATTAATTTTCCTTAAACAATCTTAAAGTTCTACTTTTCTAGCACATGGCATTGAAACGTCTTTTCCATTGTGTGCAGCCGTGTGTGGAGATGGAAGTGAAAAGAATCGAGAGCTCTGCTCTCCTTCGCGCGGGACACAACAAGTCCGACAACGCCAAGCGGCTTAACGTCCGCCGGATGACCGTCCACCGAGTCGCTGAGAGGCTCAAGAATGGAGAAGACCTCAAAGGTCGACCTCGTTTAGGCAGACCTCATGATGTCCTCCATATGGCTGCGAAAAAGGCCTTCGAATGTGATCCAAAGCTCAAAATGAGTGCGCTCGCCAAGAAGATGCAGGAGAAGAATAAGAATAGAGAAGAAAATCTCGATGAATATAGTGTCTAGAGCAGTCAAGTAGGAGGACAGCGAGAGCTTGGTCTACGTGGTAAGGCCTCTGCTCAGCGACCGTATGCGAGAGCAAGGTCAGGAGCGCTATCGTCCCCTTTTCAACTACTTTCATTTGTTTTAATGAAAAAAAGACCTTCATGGTCCATCCGGTCATCAACAAGCAGAACGACCTCGGGTAAGCTGCGGCCAGGACGCCTCCAAGGTCCGCTACGTATCCATGACCAAACACCCGGCCTCTGTGATGGCGTCATGGCTTCAATAGCGAGAAGATGCAAGCGCTGAGTTTCGCGTCCGGTTACAGGTTAACCGCGGCCGATTATAGGGCCATCTTAGCCACGAAGGTCCTGCTCTGGGTGAGAAAGATTATGAATAAGGCGGACTACTCTTTCAGCAGGATGGTGGCCTGACCTACACGGCCAATACCGTGCAAGAGTGGTTGGGGTCGAACATGAACTTCTGGTCGAAGGGCTTTTGGCCGCCGCAGTCGCCCGATCTCAATCCCTTAGACCACAACGTGTGAGCGCATATCGAGGGTTAAGGTCTGCATGGTCCGTCACAGCATGGTCGACGAGCTAAACTCTTCCGTCAAGCGCGTGTGGTCCAGCCTGAGGAATGACTCGTCCGCAACGTGTGCGTGGCCTTCAATTCTTGTCTGGAGCGCGTGCTAGCTGCCAAGGGCGGTAACATTGATTAATATTACAATATAAACACATATTTATATGTTAAAACTTTAAAAACGTGTCTAACTGCAACAAAACTATCAGTGTCTCCTTTGTTGAGAGCATCGTAGCGAGTGTAACATGACTTTTGCAATACCCGGTAAAATGCGGCATTACTTTTCGGTACCCGTAATACATAAGAAAACTATTTTCGTTTATTTGTCTAATATTACTTTTTCCTAATTTCTTATCTAAGTAAACGTGCTCCTTTGCGCACGTGAGCTTTTCAACAACGTGAATTTCACTAAAATACGGTTTCTTCCTTGCTCGGCAGCCGAAGATGTCATTTTTGGTGCAGGAATATCTTCATTGTTGTCTCTGAAACAGTGCCTAAGGTGCAGCCATACTTTGATATAATCTTATGAATATCATTCGGTGATAAATTGGGCTTAATTCAACTTCTTGTCAGAGCTTTCATTGTTGCAACGTCCATATACTTGAGAAGGATTGTCTGAACTGATGCTCGTGAGATGTTCCTTCTCTTGAATATTTCTTCCTAAGTGTTCTTAGCGCCTCTAAACGCAATAAAACACCTTACGTTTTCACTTTCCTTGTTTTTGCCCATTTTAAGGAGTTATCGCTAAAATGTAGGCTAACAATCATATGGAGAAAAGCCTCTGATGTACACCGAATTTGATTTCGTAGCTTACTTTATAAACCTTTGGAGATTCACAAAGTCTGATAGAAATGGCTGGAAGGGCCTATTAGACATCATGTTCAATTTCAACTATGTATACATATGATTATATACATATAACGGGATTAAATAAATGAAGCCCTATCGCGTGTCTGCTAGTCTACCTATAAACCATTTTGCACCTAACTTTATGCTAGGAAATGCGTAAAAGAAAATGCTGATAGTTATATTTAAACTTCTGTTCCCAACTGTACCTATTCATGCCATTTTTCAAAGCTCTCCGTCTGATACCGTCAGTTTCCAGTTCAATCCTTATTTGGATTCTGTCTGTATATTACGTACAAAATTCACAAGCACACAAAATGAAGAATACATCCAACTTTCAGAGAAAATACTTACTCGAGATTTTACAGATAAGAACACTAGAAGAGCATCAAAAACTACCATGAACACATACTTTTATCTTAATTTTTTTAGTATAATTTTTGATGGATGGAAGAAAAAAAGTATATCCATGTTTCACTCAAATTCAAAGTAGCAATTTCTCAAGCGGCGGGAGAGGGGGGGGGGCGGTTAATGGTCAAATAGTTTATCAGGAATATATTAGTGCTTTTTTAAGAGGAAATTTAGGGGTGTTGGGATATCTTTCAGATGTGTCTTCTCCCAATCTCTGTTATTAAAAGGGTAAAAATTTATACCATTTCATTCATTCATTTCATATAGACAGATAGAATAAGAGGTGGAATAAGTAATGAAGAGTTGGGAGGGCAAAAATAGCTAGAGGATGAAGGAAGGAAGTAATAGAGATAGATGATGGCCGGTGTTCGTGCCTTCTCCGTTGTTTGATTTTCTTGTCCCACTGCGGGATCTTTTTTATTTCCTTTGATGCTATAATTTTAATGTCCCATTGTGGGATCTTTTCTTTTCTTGTTTATTTATTTATTTATTCTATATCTTTTTTATTTTCATTTTTACTATTTTGGATTTGTTAAGTTGTTCTTTTATTTTATCATTTTACCTTGAGATACTGTTCTCGTTCGATTTGTTCAGCAGTATATAGGTGCTGGTTCCGGTCTTCTGGTGTTGGGAGGTATCGTTTGAAGACACCTCTTTCTCTCTCAGGTTCAAGGGCTGTTAGACCCTCCAGTGGGAGAATGTCTTCCAGCTTTGACCAGATATCCAGTCCTCTTTTGTAGAGATGGATTTTTATTGGTTCCAGTCCTGTTTCTTCGTGAAGGCACCTCGAGGTCCGGAGGTCATACCACTTTGTGTTGGTGATATTCCTAAGACCTCAATTCTGCACCCTCTGTAGTCTTATTGTATCCTTCTTCGAAGCAGCATTTAGCGGTATGGCAGCATACACCAGTTTGGACCTAAACAAAGTGGTGTAAAGCTTTTTCTTATTACGTTGGTTAAGGTATTTAAATTTTGTTAGTTTGTCCATTTCGGTGTCGTCCAAGTTGAGGAGGGCGGTTCGGTGTCTCCCTATTGCTGTGGCCGTGAATTTAGATATGTTGGTCTGGATCTCCCAGCGTCTTTCGAATCTAGAGATCCTTTCAGCCTTAGCGGCCGTGGCGCTAGCCATCATCCTTGCGGATTTGTTCTTTTCACCACAACCTGGGAGACATTATCCGCATATTGTATGTTCAAAGTTGTTGGATCAATTGGTTTTGATATATGCCTAATGTAGATGGTGAAGAGAGCGGGGCTTAGGCATCCTACTTGGGGAACACCGGACAGGAGTTCGAAGGCCTTCCTTGTATGCTTCTTGAAGGCTATAACGGCTTGCCTATTGCCTATTGCTCCAGACATTGTCGAAGGCCTTCTTAACGCCTCTGAAAATGACGTCGATCCAGCCCCCCTCTTCCCTGGCA
Source organism: Ceratothoa steindachneri (assembly GCA_963969495.1). Taxonomy (NCBI): domain Eukaryota; kingdom Metazoa; phylum Arthropoda; class Malacostraca; order Isopoda; family Cymothoidae; genus Ceratothoa; species Ceratothoa steindachneri. Next base: position 95,528,944 of record OZ018335.1, read on the forward strand.
CGCCCTACTGCTACGTGCTGCAGCATGTGGGCTATGGCTGTCTCCGTGCCTCGGTGTTTCCTGAATCCATGTTGTTCCTCGTTCAATAGGGAGTGTTCTGACAGGTGAGTCGATAGCCTGCTGTTGAATATCTTCTCGAAAACCTCCCCAACCGTCTCTAGCAGTGAGATGGGCATTGTTGGGTTGTGGCCCGGCTTCGAAATGAATATCATTTTAGACGTCTTCAAACCATCCGGGAATTATCCCATTGCCAGGGACGCGTTGAGTAGGTTCAGCAGTCTAGTCCGAAGTCTCTCCGGTGCCTCTTCCAAGTGCCTGGTGGTAATCTGGCTGAGGCCTGGGTCTTTTGGTTGAAACGAGGAAATGGCCTCGCACAATTCCGCACTGGTGTTAGGGTTACACTCCCGCGAGTACCATGAAGACGGTGGAGGTTCACAGTATCATGAAGCATGAGTCTGTCCTCCCTCCTCTCCAGGTATTCGAGAACCTGATCCTCGAAGGCTGGATCAAAGTTTTCCTCCTCTTCGTCTAAGATTCTAAAAAACATTTCTCCAGAGTGCGCGAAAGATCCTCTCCTTCTCTTTTGGGGAGGTTGCAGACATAATGCCTTCGAGCGATATTGCGGTTGAGTCGTGTGTTGATTGCTGCCCAGAAAGACTTCGGATACCTTTCAGTGTCTAGCTTCTCGACCAGACTGTCCCATTTTACTCTCAGTTCATGGGCCAGTGCGTTGTTAAGTTGTATCCTGATGTGCTGAACGAGATGAAAATCTATGGGTTTAGTGTAGCCCATGTCGAGGATGCGGTTGTAAACAGTTTTGAACCTTTGTTGTAGCCCCACTCTCTCCTGTGTAGGGGTAGTTGGCAGCAGAGTTCTGTGAGTGATCGTCGGTATTGATGTTGTGTCTGCGTTGGAAATGCAGTCGATGGTAGCAACTAACTATTAATTTAGTTAATGAAAAATATTAGGATAAAAAACTATCATGGTTCTTATATTAAAATTGTATTACATTAAAAATAGTAGTTTTTTCAAGTCCCGGTGGTGTTCAAAACCCTGGGGAAAATCCAATTATTAAATAACCGTACAATCAAATTCTATTCTCTAAACACTTCAGAATTTTGTAGTTATAAAAATTATTCTAAAATTTTAACTTATGCTGACAATATGCGTGTTAAAAAAAAAAAAAATTATCATTTTAAATTATTCTAAAAACTTTTGAAAATCGAGGAAATATTTTTTTCATAGTCATAATTCGTAATAAATGTTTGATGTATTTATTCTTTAGATCTTCGCGATTTCGGTGAGATTCCTCCTTGTGGCTGTTTCGGATGGCTAAATTGTATTGAATAACCTCGTAGAGCGTCAATGATGGGAGAAGCTTCTTTCTTAGCATTTTTTTCCTTTTTGCGTTGATGAGAAATTGGTTTCGTGGTTTTTTAATCAAGTTTCTCCTCGCAGGGAGAAGGATTCCTTCCAGTGAGATGGATGTCACCGGAATCATTGATTGACGGTGTCTTTACAACTCAATCGGATGTGTGGGCTTTTGGCGTACTTTTGTGGGAGATTTTAACCTTAGGGCAGCAACCCTATCCGGCAAGGAGCAACCTCGAAGTCCTTGACTATGTGAAAAGTGGAGGAAAGCCCTCCACCCCTCAGAATTGTCCTGAAGACTTGTAAGTTGTAACTTTGTTTTTCGTGAGATTTTTCTAATATCAGAGTAGTGATAAATGTAGTGAGTTGCAGGATTTTATTGAAAACTAGTTTGCGATGATCTGGCTCTCATATTTAGTCTATAGAAACTAGTCTCGAATAAAGGCGTAATTATTACTATATTTATCTCCAATTTGATCAGTCAACTCAGAAAAGTTTCTTTTCTGTCAACTATATTTGTTTTCCGCCAAATGACAAAGTGTATTCCATATATTAACTGCATGGGTCTAGGGATAAATTCTATGCTATACTTATGCTTTTTACTCTTGAACTGCCACCATATTAATTTGTTGTGCCTACTTTCCATTAGCTTACTGTCCATGAAAGGAAAACAGGTTCGTAATCTTCAATCCTTTCTGGTATTCCCAGCATGGTTTACAACATTTTGATCTATTGTAATTCTTTCCTTTACACCCCCAAGAATCTAGGCTAAAGTGAAAATGTAGGAAATAGCTTTGTCACACTTCGTAACATCCTTGGTCCTTCATTTTTGCCATTGATTTCTCCATTTTGTTCCTTTCATTTCCAATCATCTTCAAAAACTGTGGCATGAGATCATTTTTCTAATCTTTCGCTGCATAATAATTTATTTATGTTTTTAGTCTTTTTGCCACTGGGAGGAGATTATCCTGTTGGTAAAGAGGTCAATTAGACATTGCGAAAATGAAGCCTCGAATCAATTTTTCAGACACAACTTAACACAGAGGTGCTGGAGCTACAGCCCGGAAGGACGTCCAACCTTCAAAGAGTGTTTGGCTGTCTTGCTAGTCCTCGAAGAAGCCGTTGCGGCACTACCTACCCTTGCTGTTCATAACGTCAACTACATCAGTTCAAACGGTTGGTTTCTTATCTCTTTGGCACGATACTCTTTGTCGATGGCATTTTCCCGTCTAACATTCCAAAGTATGCCTGGATGCTATGAAACCTCAACTGTTGTTTGATAATAATAACTGCATTTGCATCAAGTCTTTGTTGTAAATCAAGGCGCTGTTTTCGCTACTCTTGGCTTCGGAAATTTCTGAAGGCAGCACCAAAATACGAAAGCTGCTTTAGTCCTCGGAACCTTAGTGTGCAAATTTATACAATAGAAAGTAATTGCAGGTGAAAGTAATTGGTAGCCCATCCTGGATTTAATCCAAAATACCCCTCTATTTTTCTTCTATACAGTCATTATCGCAGACGTGGGGAACTTTTCCTGTGTTGAAAGCCGCATTAAATTAGCTGTAGGCCGCATTGATAAAGTGTTAGTTAGATATACTGCAAGTTGCACATCATTTTCTTCATAACTAACTACTATAGCTATGTATCAGCTTAGAAATAAAAAAATTATCAATTATAAATTAACTTACCTTTTAATGACTGTCGTTAGTGCTTTTGTAGGAAAGCAATAAAATATGATAAACAAAATTCGAAATCATTCGGAAGGTCGCACTTAATGGCCAACAAGGCCCCAGGTTTCCCTCATTGCATTACCCATTCAATGTTCAACGATTCAACGGCACCGGATCATCTACACTGAACGTCATTCACTCAGGCAGATTTAAAAATAATACCCTTTTGCCTGTTATCCCTCCTTGGACTAAAGATGGAAACCAGTAACTTGTGAAACGCTCTTGAGTAATAGTCTCGAGAACATCTATGATTAATTCTCACATAACCACTGATATAAATACAAAAAAAAATATGTTATTAAACTACTGTGTTATTTATTCAATGTCAGTTCATTTAAAGTAATTTTCTATAATTATTTCATCTACAGACTTTAGATGCTTGCCTATTTTGCTTATTGCTTGCGTATGTACAAAATTGAACTTATAAAATTGTCCCATAGCAAACAGTCACTACTATTTGACGAAGTCACACTGACTTGTAAAGTTTATCAATTCATCCTTTACTTAATTACCCATCGAGGTATACATTGAAATATGCCTGCAAAACCAATTGGCCTCTGGAAGTCAAAATTCATCATCTGTGCTCAGCTGACTTCACCACATGATATTTTCCTCAGAAAACCGATCCAATTATCTTTTCTCCCTTGACAGCTACATCAGTATGTTTGTGTGCCTGATTTTGCTTCATCGTTCATTAATGCTTCTTTACAATAATTAATATTGCATGAGTAATTTTGGCTTTTTAAATTTATTCATTTTTTATTTTAGGAATTTCTGGTTTAGACAATCTGGCTTATGCATTCGAGAGAGATGAAACCTTTGATACGTATTCAGGTAGGTATCTAGTGCTTACCATTTTAGTCGAGACCTGATCTTCATGTCTTTGTTTGGGGCATAGAATATCACTAAAGAATTCACCATACACTCAAAAATGGGGGAAGTTGGGTATCTAATCTGAGTTCTGCTTTCATATGGTTCTTATTTCAAATAAAGCAGATGAAAAGATTAGTGGAAATAAGATACGGTTGTAAAAAAATCTAAAAAGTGTGACAGACAGAACAGTCAAAGATTTTAGAAAAAATAAGTAGAAAGGTTAAGATCACAGTCCTGAATAAGTTTGGGGACTAAGCTCGCCGAAGCTTTTCTCATCGTAGACCACTGCGGCTGCGCAAAAGAGCAAATTTTATACTTGCCCCCTCTTCGGTCAGTTTGGTGCTCCATGTTTGACTATTCACAACATTAATGTGCAAATAACATTCCTCCTTAACGAAAGTGATTCTCTTTGCTAGGTACTTCGCCTCTGGACCATTCATGGAGCGGCCTCAAATGCGTGAAAGGAGATTCGACTTCTGGAGCGAGTACCGTGCCGTTGACTGTGCCCCTACAACAGCAGCAGCACTACCTCCAGTTGGTCAACGACACTTCCTCCTCTTTGGATGCAGCATCGACTCCCAGACTACAGGATGAGGTGTACGAGACTCCAATCAGAGTCCTTGGTAAAGAACTCTCGAGGCATCCGCCTTATCGAGCAGCCGAGCTTCCCTACACTCCTTTCTCTTCGGTCCCTGATGAAGCCACATCGACACCATCACGAAGCTGCCACGCCTATACATCATCCACCTTCCTCGATGATGAACCTCCAGCTGACATCCTTAATACAGTCCCACCGAGGTCCGTGGATGGCAGTGATGGTGGGACAAGCGTTTCCTCCCCCTTGGGATATGCCACCTACTGTAATTCCAATTTAGATGGTGACACTATAGTCACTCCGTCGAAAAAGGAGAACCTGACAACAATGACCACTCAAGAGCGTCTGAGAGAATCTTTTCCAAATATTCTCCAGCATGAGTACTGCTTTCCTCTATCCCCGACGTTCTGGAGGTCACCAAGAATCACCTCTTCCTCGGACATTGCTTCCTCCCAATCCTTTGAGCGAAGGCAAAATTCCTTACCCAATTTCGGTTCTTCTCGGACGCGAAAATTGTCCCTCTCATCGCTTCCCCCCTCTCCCCGGAGCCCCACTGCTACAGGAGCGTTCCTCTCTCCAGCTCCAGTCTCCCCGTTGAGCGTAACATTCACCTTTCCGATGCCAGTTCCTGGAGGTCAATCCGCCGTCGATCACTACATGAAACCTGTGAACAACCGCTCTTGTAAAACACTTTCTGAAGAGGCGGATGCAACTCGGGGTGCAGAGTCTCCGGAGGAATTAGAGCACCTGAAGTCTCCTCACATCAGAAAACGTGATACATCAGAGAGCGGAAATGCGTTAGAGTCACTTTCTAGTGATAAATTAGTGCCCCTACCACCACACCTTGGCTACAACTCATACGTAAGTATGTCTGGGGATCCTGCCAATCTTACCCAGGCGACGAAACGAGATACTTCTCTGCCGAATGGCTTCATCAATGGCTCCTCCGATAATAAAAGCCAACTGGAAGAAGAGAGATGCGACACTTTCTTCCATCCAGACTATGTGATTCCTTGGCTGGTGGACTAGCAGGACTATGTCGAACTTCTGGGACCTCCATTATGCAGGTAGAAAGCTACCTAACTCATTCCAAATGCTAAAATGCGCATTCCATTTTATATCTATTCCCAAATCTTTGTTTTAAACTGCTTTAGAAACTTATAGAGTATATTCAAAGATTTCTCTGTCTTTGAGTTCAAACTGAGTTCCAAAGGTTACCCTCAACTAAAAACACAAAGCCCACAAACCATAAGTATATTGCTTGAAAGCAAATCTTTATTAATAAAGAACAAATTATGTGTTAAAATTTTCTTTAATTTCTGAAAACAAACTATTAAACAACGTTGTATTACGCTATTCGATGCTTAAATAGATTTGGGGGTAAAAAAGAACAAAGGAATATCTTTTGTTTACAATCTAGATGAATTTATGCGCTTTCCTTGTAACCAAAGAATGAATAACCAGATTACATTTTGTTTTGCTAGTGGTCTTAAAATAACCGGATTTTTTAGTTACTTCTTTTAATATCTTAATATCGCCAAAGGTTTTTTTTTGTGTGTATATGAGTGTGTAACTTTGAAAATTACATAATTATAGAAATATTTTTCAATAATAAAAAAATATTATGCATTAAGCTTCCGCGTTTCGCATTCAAATGGAAAATCTTTTACTGAAGATTTATTTGAATGAGATGAGAACACTCGAGTTATTTCGGAGGCTCATTTCATTAGTGGGCCGCTAAGGGTTCAACAATACGGGATACGGGGCAGTGTTGACGTCACAAGGATACCCGAAAAGAATAAAAAAATAATTCATATATATATAACAACTTTACAATATCGAAGGCTGATGATGAATGAGGTAATTTCCATACATTTTACGCCATTGGTACCAAAATGTCTATCATTGACTCTCCTACCAATGTCCTCTTTCTCTAAATCATCAAAATATCTTTAAAAAATGGAAATAGTGTATCCATTCTTGTTATCAAAGCGTGCAATTTGATTCTATTCTTTGTGGATGATATTAAGAAATGTATCAATATAAGATCGGTGCCTTATTTCACTAGACTCAAATATCGTGTTCTAGGGGCACGGGGGGGGGGGGGCTAATTAATGATGAGTGTAATTTCATTCTGTGTCTAAGTGTTGGCTGACGTAGTAATTGATTTATTAGGATCCTATGTCAACGCTTGTCGTAGAAACGCCAAACCATAGCAACAAGCGCTTGTATATTATGTGTAATAATATGTTGCATATTTTCATGTATGTTTCGAATATCAAATGTAAATTAAAACGGACAAATATTTCTGTATAAACGATTATATAGAATATACCATCCGAGTTTTTCAGAAATACTTCCATTAATATCTTTTATGAACGCAGATGTCGTAACTTTTTCATGTTTGATGTTTTATTTTCTTTTTTACATTTTTATTATGATATATATATATATATATATATATATATATATATATATATATATATATATATATATATAATTTAACGCACTGGGCCACTTGAAGTGGCAGTGTGATATCAGGAAGAAGAGTATGTAATATATACAATTGTTAGATGAATTTTCATTGAATTTTGAGATTGTGTGTAAATTAAAGTGAGAGTAAATTTTCTCTATTTAACCTATGATAATACAAGCACGCACTACACATGATTTATAATACAAGCACACACTACACATGATTGATAATACAAGCACGCACTACACATGATTGGTAATGCAAGCGCGCACTACACATGATTGGTAATACAAGCACGCACTACACACAATATCTCTTCTCTCAGGCATCTGTGGACTCAACCAGGGAGCGTGGTGGCCTTACTAGGTGGCGCCGACCTCGGAGAAGAGAGGCATGGGGGTTTTGGGGGTGCGGCCGGAAGGAAAGTTGTCAAGGCGAACTTTGTTGAAGATGGGCAACCCAGTCTTCGTGTGATTCCCACTTCCTCAAGGGGTTCCTTGAAGATGGGAAACCCATTATCCGTGTGATTACTACTTCCTCAAGGGTTTCCTTGAAGATAGTCAATCCTGTCTCCGTGGGATTACCACTTCCTCAAGGGTTTCCTTGAAGTGACTTAAGTTTGTCAACATCAATTTTCGCTTTTCTGTTCGTTTTCCTTTTCGTTCAAGTAGGTTTGAAACGTCGCTCCGCTCTTTATCGTTGGGGTTGATCTTGCTTGTGTCCAGGTCCTAGTTGGTTAAACGTGTTTGTGTCCAAGTCCTTGTTGGGTCATGCTGATAGTCTCATAAACCTTGTTAAATGCGCTCACTGTCACAGTCCTTGATAGGTAATGATACTGGTGTTACAGGCTTTGTTGGTTAATCCTGCTTCTCACAATCTTTGTTGGTTAAAGCTGCTTGTATCCCAGCTCTTGTTGGTTACTGCAGTTCGTGTCACAGTACCTTGTTGGGTACTTATGCTAGCGTTGTCCTTGTTGGTTAATCTATGTTTGTTAAAGCTGGTGGTGTCAAAGTCAATGTCTGTTAATGCGGCTCGAGTCACATTTTTGGTTAGGTAATGCTACTGGCGTTACATTCTTTGTGATTAACGTGCTCGTGTTACATTCCTTGTTGGTTAATGCTCAATTCTGCTTGTAATGCAGTCCTTTTTGTTACCTGCTGCTTGTAGCGCAGTACTAGTTCTTTAATTCGGCTCGTGTCAAAGTCCTAGTTGTTACTTGCAGCTCGTGTCACATTTCTTTTTGGTTACTGCTGAAGGTGTTGTTCTTTGTTGATTAACGACCTTGTTGGTCATTGTTGGTTAATGACGCTAGTATCACATTCCTTGTTGGATAATCCTGCTTATGTCAGTTCTTGTTAGTTAATTCTGTTTGAGTCCATGTTGGGTAATGCTTGTGGTTTCACATTCATTGTAGTTAATGCGGCTCATGTCACAGTCCTTGTTAGGTATTGCTGCTGATGTTAGAGTCTTTCTTGATTATCGTGGTAGGGTTACAGTCCTTGTTGGTTAAAAACTCCTGAGAACCAGCCCTTGTTGGTGAATGCGTCTCGTGTGAGAGTCATTGTTATGTATTGCTGCTGGTGCTAAAGTATTTTTTGTATAACGTGGCTTTGTTACATTCCTTGTTGGTTAAACTCTCCCTTGTACGAGTGCTTGTTGGTTAATCCGGCTCGTGTCACAATTCTTGTTGGGTATTGCTGCTGGTGTCAAACTCTTAGCATTTACTAAATAACGCTCTTGTCGTCTAAGATAGTTTTGTTACGACTGGTATGGAAGGTCACGCCAGTTTTTGGCTGGTAACGTCGTCTGTTACGAATGGAAAAAATGCACGATGATCGGAACATCGTCTGATACCGCTGGTGTGGAAGATTGTGACAGTTTACGGCTGGTAACGTCGTCTGTTACGACTGGAGAAGGTCTGATGATCGGAACGTCGTCTGATATGACTGGTGAGCAAAGGCAAGCCAGTATACGGCTGGTAACGTCATATGTTACGACTGGAGAAGGCACGATGCTCGACGGAGGAGGAGACTACCAGTCGCTTGAAGATATGAATCGGTTATGTCGAATTACACGGGACAAAAGGACGTTATGAGACAACTTCAAGATGGTGGACTTATGTCTGAGGCTCTTCTCACACGAATTTTATAATTTTTTATATGCTCATTTCAAGTGGGTGTGGTTACATAAAATATTAAACATAGTGTTAGGGGTTTTATAATAATGGTCCAGTTATATTTGATTTAGTTACTAAGATTCTGGATTTTACAATTGAGCCAATTGAACACAGTGGGATGGTTTTTTACAATAACTATCCAGTTATCTTTACCATAAGGTTAATGGAGCGGAAATTTCTTACAACTGAACCAATATGAATTCATTTTGAAGATAGAGGATACTCTTACCTTAGTATTAACCAATGGTATATAATTCAAGGTTGTTGGAGGTGGAGCCACACAGGGTTTACCTAAGAATGTCTGTTGCAAGAAAACGGTCAAACCACAGGAAATTAGTCGGCGGTGGTATCAAAGAATTTTGCGACTTAAGAGGGACGATTGCTTGTTGTTGCCATAGGGGTTAAGTGAAGCAGGGAGGCTGGGTCAGCAAGAAGGGGGTTGGGAAAAGGGAATGCCTGCATTAGATGCTGCAGTTTTAACTTAGGAAGGTAATGCATATTTGTGTGAATTTCTGAGTTCTTATTTCATGACTCTCTCATAATCTTTTAATTATTATTATCATTGTTATTATTATTATAATCATAATAATAATAATATAGTACAATTGGAGTTTGATTATAGGCAAGGATGCAATTCTAACACTGCTCCCCCTTTTAAACAAAATGAATAATTACAGTCATAAGGGAGAGATTCAGATTCAGATTTCATTCAATCGTAACGAATTCATTCGCGTTCACACTTCCCTTTTTAATCCACTGAGTCTTGTCTCGCCCTTAACTCGTACTTGAATTGATAATGTATAAAACTACTAGTCTCCCGCCTAGTACGCTCCGTGTCGCGCCGCTTGCACCCTAATATTCCGTTATTAGAATAAAGCGTATATTTTTGTATGTCCATTTTTGCCTTAAAACCTTCGATAAACCCAGCCAAGAAGAAGACCACCTTAAAATCATTTATCTTTGGAGTCAGGTAAATAATTCGCTCTAAAGCCACCCTTTACCCTTATAAGGTGGTGGTTACGAAAACCTCTTTCATTCACATACAATTGATTCACCGTCATCCGGACCTACATAACTAGTAACCTTGCCGTCTACCATACCATTTACCTAACACCCCCATAACTAGTGACCCCTCAAAATAAACTAAAAATAAGAAGTATACATCATCCAATCTAAGCCTATATGGGTTTATACAGAAAGGTTATTATAATGTTTACTTTGTGAAAGGCCTGGCTCTAAAACATGACCGTGGTTCAGCATATATAGGTGCAGCCGCGTATATATTATTAAACTTCTTTGTTCAAGACCTTACACATAAGATACCAATAGCGCATATAAACATGGTGCATAATGTGGCAGTGGAAAAAGTAATTGGGCCTATAATTTTTGTTACATATAATCGATCATTATGATAGTATTTAAGTGATCGGCCCAAGTTAGTGCATGTAACTCAGGAAGGAAGGTTACTTGAGAGGCAAATATGTATATTCAACGCGTTAAATTAATAGGTTTGGCTTCAAAGTTGGTAAGGGTAAAAGGTCTGATAAATTAAGTTATTCTATGAGGTTTATGGATTTGGACAGATTCAGTGTGAATGGAGCAGCCTCGAGGGATTTGCAAAGGATATTCCATTTTCAACACAGAATGATTTCCAAAACAGGTGTATTTGGTTTGCGGTATTCCTTCAAATGAAACCCAAATATGGCTGCCAATGTTAAGTTGAATTATCTGATCTGATTCTACAATAGAGTGTGGACATGTTGGTGTGCGTTGTTTTTGGTTTTTTTTCCTTTAGAGCCCATCTGGCGACTGCCCACTTGTGCATAAGTCGCCGGAAATACGACAGCCTAGAACTAGGCTACTTTAAAATAGATTATGAAAAAATAACAATGATAAATATTGAAAAAACTAAAAAATTAGGAAGCAATCTCCGGCATCGGGAAGAGGTATCCCTCACCCCGGTGCAGGAGCGTGCCACCTACAAAGAAAAACAAAAAATAGAACCTACTTAAATAAAGGGGAGAAGCCCCGGCCTTCCACCCCAAAGTCAACAAGTCCACGTGCACGAATCCGTCCCGAGTACAAGGAACAGGCAGTAGCGACCCCACCCATCCCGGTACCGGAACAGGGATTGTGCGCGAAGATCACCCAGATTGGGACATTCGACAAGAATGTGCCGAACAGTCTGGGGGACGACGCAGTCGTCGCAATAGGGCGCAGGTGAGCGCTCCATCAAATAGCGATGCGTCACACGAGTGTGTCCGATTCGGAGACGACAGAAAGCAACCTGAAGCCGCCGCGGCATTGGGGGATAGGTCCATGGGAACAGTCGCGGCGCAATGGCACGCAAATTTAAGTTCCCTTCGACCGTCTCCCATCTTCTTTGCCAAGCAGTCCGAAGAGCTGCCCGTATTCCTGCCATGTAGTCGGTGTGAGGAAGAGCGAAACGCTGGTCCGTTCGCAGAGTCCGCGCGGACTCTTTGGCACCCTCATTCCTCGAAATTCCTACATGTCCAGGAACCCAGCAGAAGATAATCTCGACATCCACCTGAATCGCCAAAACCGTGGAGTCACGAATATCGCGAACCAGGGGATGTGGAGATTCAAATGCCCCGAGAGCACTCACGGCGCTTTGTGAGTCGCTATAGATCACAATCCGGTCTCCGAACCGGGCACGTCGCGTAATCTCCCGTACCGAGTGGTGTATTGCCACCAGCTCAGCCGTGAAGACAGACGCAGCGCCTGGTAGAGCCCCGCTGACTTCAAACAGAGGGGATAAGGCGTGGAAGCCGACCCCCTCTTGGGACTTGGAGCCATCCGTATACACTGGCAGGGTTCCAGCGTGACACGATGCGTGCTCCAAAAAGGTCGAACGCAATACTCTCGGCGCCGTACAAGCTTTGGGAGCAGAGGCGTGGCGACAAATAGCCAAATGTGGTACCCTCCAGGGTGGGTTCCTGGGCAGAACCAGGAGCGCCACTGGCCCGAGAGCTATATCTTCCTCTCGAAGGAGTTTCCTGGCCCTAAACCCAAAGGGCTTAGGGTATGACTGGCGTCTCTCGGTGGCAGGGGCACCGTCGAGATCAGCTGCGGAAGCAGTGAGAGCTGTTGGCGACTGAGGGAGGCGCCGGGCTCACGCGTACAGGCGGGTGATGCACTGCACGCGGCGCAGAGCGAGTGGCATCTCCCCAGCATCGACCAACAGGCTCTCAATGGGGGAAGTGCGGAAGGCACCGGTCGTAAGGCGAAGGCCGGTGTGGTGGATCGAATCTACCTTCCGCAATAAACGCTCGGCTGCGGATGCATAAAACTCGCATCCGTAGTCGAGCTTCGAACGAACAAAGGATCGATAAAAAAGTAGGGCAGTAGTCCTATCAGCGCCCCAAGCGCTGAACGTCACGGAACGGAGAATGTCCATGGCGCGGGTACAGGAGACCCTAAGGCTGCGAATATGAGCCTCCCAGGTGAGGCGTCGGTCGAATACAAGACCAAGGAAACGGTGCGACTCAACCACATCCAGGCGCACCCCATTAAGAAACAAATCTGGGTCGGGGTGAAGCCGTGGATGGCGGCAGAAGTGCACCACCTTAGTCTTGGCCAAAGAAAACCGAAACCTGTGCGCTTCGGCATAGCGAAAGACGCGGTCCAATGCCTGTTGGAGTCGACGCTCCAGAGTTGGCATCTGGGCCGCGCCAAAAGAGATCAAAAGGTCGTCCACGTAGAGCGTAGCGAGAACATCTTCCGGAAGCACTGAGGTGATGCCGTTAAAGCTCAGGGCAAAAAGTGTGACACTGAGGACACTTCCCTGTGGAACACCCACTTCCTGCTCCATTGAACCATAGAGGGCTCCCTCCACCCGTAAGCGGAATCGACGATCTCGCAAAAATTCCGAGAGATTTAAGATAAGTTACCGGTGGGTTGCTGCCCAATCCAAGTGGATTCTATATGGCCGCTAGGGTGAAACGAGAAATATCATCTATAAAAGGTGGAGGAGACCACTTTGTGACAAAATTTAAAAAACGACGGGTTACAAGATTCCTCCGCCAATATGAATCGAAGACGGGTGTGTTGAGGAATAGTTAAAAGGGTCGGGAAACAGGACAACCGGAGAATGGTAAAATGGCTACAATCCAATAAAAGGTGGGCAACCAATTGGTCCCCACCGGAAAAACGACAGCAAGGGCTGATATGAGCATCACCCGAAACAAGATGGCCGTGAGTAAGTCTCGTGTGGCCAATGCGAACTCGGCAAAGGGCCACCTCCAACGACCGCATTCTATGACGACTCGAGGGCCAAGAGCGAAAAGAATTTTTTATTTTGTATAGTTTGGATGATGAACAGTCATCCCATTCATTCTGCCACAGTTGAAAAATATACTTTCTTATTGAAGGAAAGTAGTCCCTAAAAGGCAGAGCCAAGTTCTCAGGGGACACAGAATGTGCTGAGCGGGCCAGCCGATCAGCCTCCTCGTTGCCCAGAACCCCAACATGCCCAGGGACCCAGCAAAAAATAATTCTATATCGGGATGCATTTTGGATCAGCCAGTTGCAAATTTCTGTGACCAGGGGATGCGACGCATTAAAAGATCTAATTGACTGTAAGACACTCCTTGAGTCGGAAAAAATGACAAAATCACTAAAAGGTAAAATTTGGATGAGTCTAAAGGCTAAAAGGATTGCTGAAAGTTCAGCGGTAAAAATGGATGCTGCTGGTGGCAGAGGTAGAGTTAGGAATTCTCCTCCTGGGTAGATGGCTGCGGCGCCCACGCCACCGTCCGACTTAGAGCCATCAGTGTATAGTGGACAGCATTGTTTGTGGGAGATCGAATGCTCTAAGAACAGGCTTTTAATGATGCGAGGGTCCATGGAGGACTTCTCCAGGCTCCACATGTTGGTACATACTGTTGGGAGAGGAGCACGCCACCTAGAGGTCAGTAAGGATGGAAGGGTAAGGACCCTTGGAGCACCCAGGTTAGAGAGATGATCTCCTATACGAAGGTTCAAAGGGCGGGGTAAAGATGGCAACTTATCATATGCCGCCGTTAATTCGGCAGCATACAGGCATCTGTAGACCTCTGATACAGGGGCTTGCTGTACTCGGCAGAGGTATCGCATGTAGATTTGAAGTCTATGGTAGGGCAAAGAGAGTACCCCACTCTCGCAGCAAAGGCTGTTGACAGGAGAAGTACGGAAGGCTCTGGACTAAAAAGGCGAACTCCAAGGTTTCGAATGGGGTTCAGCATTTTAAGGGCTGAAGAGAAAGCCGATGAGTAAATTTGACAGCCATAATCGAATTTGGATTGAACGAGGGCTGTGTAAAATGTCCACAATGTTTGTCGGTCACTGCCCCACGAAGTGTGTGAGAGGACTTTCAAAATGTATAGAGCCCGCAGACAGCCTGTTCGAAGTCGGCGTAGGTGTGGTAACCAGGATAACTTTGGATCGAGAGTTACGCCAAGGAACCGAAACTCGGAGACAAACTCTATATCTTCGCCTTGTAGGAAGATAGATGGCGGAACAAGAACCCCTCTGCCTCGGTGGAAATACATTGCTTTGGTTTTGGTCGTGGAAAAGCGGAATCCCTTAAGTTGTGCTCTTTTGGATACAGCATCGACCGCCAGTTGTAGCCGACGCGCTGCCGATGAAAGGCGAGGTGAGGAACAGTATAGTGCTAAATCATCGACAAACAGAGTTGCCGATACACCTTCTGGGAGAGACGAAATAATATCATTGATGGCAATTATAAAACATGAGACACTTAAAACACTGCCCTAAGGAACTCCCTCCTCTTGGGGTTGCAGGTCAGAGTATGCGTCTCCAACACGAACCTTGAAGGATCGAGATGCTAAAAAACTTTGAATAAATGAAGGTAAAAGGCCTCTCATCCCCCAGACGTATAACTGCTTCAAGATGCCGTATCTCCATGTTGTGTCGTAGGCTTTCTCAATATTGAAAAATATAGCTAGGACTTGGTGCTTTAATGAGAAAGCTTTCCGGACTGATCCCTCGAAACGTACTAGTAGGTCAAGGGTACTATGACCTTTGCGGAAGCCACATTAAAATGGAGAGAGAAGGTGATTGGCTTCTAGGAACCAGTTTAGGCGCTCCAATATAATTTTTTCCAGCAACTTACTCAAACAGCTGGTGAGAGCTATAGGGCAGTAGTGATGTGCATTCAACCCGTCCCTGCCCGGTTTGGCAAAGGGAAGGATGATCCCAATGCGCCATGATGACAGGTAAAAACCCTTCACCCATATAAAGTTGTACAAATCAAGCAGGAAGAGAGTAGAGTGTGGATGTAGGTGCCGAATCATGTCGAAATGGATCTCATCAAGGCCAGGGAAAGTAGATCTGCAAAGGGACAAAGCGCTTTGCAGCTCATAGATGCTGAATAGAGCGTTATACGGAAGGTTAGATTTTGTTGTGAAGTTGAGAGAATGAGATTCCTCCTTTGATTTGTAGGATTGAAAAGCCTTATCGTAACGGCTGACACTGCTGACGGAGCGGAAATGGTCAGCAAAAGTATTGCTGACCGCCAGGCCGTCATTCTCCAAGGAACCGTCTAAGTTGAGTGTGGGGGTAGGATGATTAGCATAACGGCCCCTGATCTTATTAATCCTCTTCCAGATCTTAGCAGTAGGTGTCATAGAGGAGATCGATGAAACGTATCTGCGCCATGAATTTCGGCGAGCTTGACGAAGGGTTCTTTGGCGAAGCGCACGAGCTCGGTTTCGGTCGACCTTGTTGCACAAAGTTGGGTTCTTTCGGAATCGGGCATGGGCTAACTTGTAATTTTTGATAGCTGTTGCACACGTCGAAGTCCACCAGGGCACGGTTGAGCGGTCTGTGACAGGTCGCCTCCGTGGGATGGTCTGTGTTGCTGCATTGTAGATAGTCGATGTAAAGTATTTTACTGCCGCGTCCCCTCCATTGAAGGTCCACAAAGATGCATTTGTGAAGGACGCCTCTTGGAAACCTTCCCAATCTGCATGACCTAAGTCCCACTTAAGGGGCATGGTGGTATGAGGGCTAACTTGAAGGGCCGACAAGACAATAGGGAAGTGGTCACTCCCATGGAGATCGTCAAGAATTGACCATCGAAATTCCGTGAAGCAATCAGGGGAACAAACAGACAGGTGAACACAGCTAAAAGAGTCCGTCTGGACATTATAAGAGGTAAATTCACCAGTATTTAAAACACAAAGAAGGTCAGATAATAAAAGAGACTCTAAAACACTGCCTTTGGCATTTCGAGTGATGTCACCCCAGTATGGGTGACGGGCGTTAAAATCTCCTAGTAATAAGAATGGGGTGGGCAACTGGTCTATAAGTTCTAAAAGGTCGGATCTTGACAATGATAAACAAGGGGGTAGGTAAATAGAGCAAACGGTAAAAAGCTTAGTAAGAAAAACCCTCACAGCAACAGCTTGGAGGGTAGTATGTAGGGGGATGAGAGAAACATGGTAGGATGAAGATTCCATGATTGACACCCCTCCATGAGAGGGGCTTCCAGCAGGAGCAATAGAGTTGAAAGTGAGAAAACCGGGTACCGGTGGAAAGGGCCGTATACCCAGTTTATTCTCCTGGAGACAAATAAAAGCGGGGTGGATAGTCGTCAAAAGAATTTTGAGTTCTTCCCACTTTGGAAGAACTCCTTGACAATTCCATTGTAAAGTGGAAGATATTATGTGTGACGATTAGATACCACTGTGGATATCTTTTTATCTTTTGAGGCCGATATTGTATTTGAGGTTCTTCCCAAAGAGCTTGGGAAACCGAGAGCTGATTTTGAGGAGCCTGCTTTTGCAGGGGGAGAGATCCTAGATGGAGCAGTAACTGAGAATTTTTTCGTGGGTTTTGGAGAACCGACCGAGGCCCTTGATTGTAATTCGGGCTCGCAACCTGGCGGAAAAGGAAGATCAAGAAGGGATTTTGGGCCGATAGATCCGGATTCATGGGTCGAGGGTATTTTCGGTGTCTGAGGAGTTGGTCCAACCGCCGCAGTTGGTGATGTTGGAGTATCAACTGCTTCCATCGGATCTTGGTTTGAAGGGTGAGCGGGACGAACAGGTGATGTGAGCGAGGTGTGTGGAGCTGGGTGTATTTCTGCCATCGTTTGGATCAGGATGGGGCCTACGTCCTGTGAAGGGCGAGACGGACTTAAGGGCAGAGAATGTTCAACCATAGGAAAGGAGTCCATTAGGGATTCTCGGGGTTCGGCCAAGTCGGCTCCAGAGGCTGCCCGCTTATTGGTGGTCGATGACCCAGGTGAGGAATCCTTTCTCTTACCACTGGGCTTTGAGTCTCGGGGCCGGGTGGATGAACCTTCACTGTTCGATGTTGAGGATTCTTTCAAATAGTGCCTGATGTCTTCAAGCGTCTCACCCTGAGCGTCTCTCCCAGCTAGAGCTGCTGGAGAGTGGGGGGCTACATTGGTTATCTCGGTGTGAGAGCGATGCTTCGACTGCATATTCTGAATATTTTCGACGCTGCGAGTAGATCTAGGGTGAAGTGCTTCAGGCTGGTCGGAACTCGCGCGTGATGGTCGGTTTCGTCCAGCATCACGTAAAACGTCAGAGAAGAGCCGGCCGAGTGGCGAGGTTTGTGCTCGGGCACGCTGGCGGGCATCTCTTATATCTAGACGTAGGGAGTCGCGCAAAGCGAGAACTTCCTTTTCATATAAAAATATAGAGCAGAGTTTCCACGCAGCACTGTGGGTACCTCCGCAGTTGGCACAGTGGGGCGTTTTGGTGCATTCGGGGCCATGGTAGTCAGAGCTACAATTCACGCTGGAGCGAGGGTGCCGACAAGCTCGGCCAACATGTCCAAATTGATTGCAATTGAAGCAGCGTCTGGGTAGTTCGATGTAGGAACTTACCGGGACACGAAGGTACCCAGCTTTAATATACTGCGGCAGTTCTTGTCGTTCAAATGTTAAAATCAGTGTGGCGGTTGGAACTTTAGTGGAACCTAATGTTTAGTTACCCTGTGTAGGTGTGTGACACGTTGGGTACTGAGCTTATTCTGAAGGCGGGTGGAGTCGTAGTCCTTTACTTGGTTTGAACGGACGACACCTTTGACGAAATTCAGACGCGGATGGGGCGAGAAAGTTATTGGAATTTCAGCTATCCAAGATAGATTTCGCACAAGGTTGTGTTGAAAGTGAGATGACACCTCAACTACGACATCACCACTTCCTCTTGACCACATCCGGCGGGGTTCACCACAGCGGGACTCAAAAGATTCATTGACGTCAAACACATCGACTTTTGCAAGTGGGATGTCGGATGATGAATTCATGACAAGAAAGCGAGGATAATCAAGATCTGGGTCTACTTCGTTGGAATAGGGGTTCAACGAGCGAGGAAAGGCTGAAAGGGAAGCTAAGGAACGTTTGGCACGAGAACCCTTACGAGAAGGGGAGGTTTTTGGTTTATGGCTAGCCATTGCAAAAACATTTTTTTTTTTTTTTTTTTTATTTAAGGGGCTATCTGGCGACTGCCGACTTAGGCATAAGTCGCCGTAAACAAACAGCCTAGTTCTAGGCTACTTCAAAAAATGAAACAGGGAACAACAAAAATGGAACAGGGAACAACAAAAAAAAAATAACAATAACAAAACAATAACAAAAACAACAACAACAAAAATTAAGCCTGGTTAAAAAAAAGGGAGAAGGCCGGCCTCCCCCAAAAAGTTAGCAAGTCCACCAGTCAAAGTGCACGCACTCGTCCCGAGTACAAGGGACAGGCGGTAGCGACCCCGCCCATCCCGGTACCGGGACAGGTGTCGTGCGCGAAGATCACCCAGACTGGGACATTCGACAAGAATGTGCCGAACAGTCTGGGGGACGACGCAGTCGTTGCAATAG
Organism: Ceratothoa steindachneri; assembly: GCA_963969495.1. NCBI lineage: Eukaryota > Metazoa > Arthropoda > Malacostraca > Isopoda > Cymothoidae > Ceratothoa > Ceratothoa steindachneri. The sequence goes on from OZ018335.1 coordinate 95,548,033, forward strand.
GGCGCAGGTGAGCGCTCCACCAGATAGCGATGCGTCACACGAGTGTGTCCGATTCGGAGACGACAGAAAGCAACCTGAAGCCGCCGCGGCATTAGGGGGTAGGTCCATGGGAACAGTCGCGGCGCAATGGCACGCAACTTTAAGTTCCCTTCGACCGTCTCCCATCTTCTTTGCCAAGCAGTCCGAAGAGCTGCCCGTATTCCTGCCATGTAGTCGGTGTGAGGAAGAGCGAAACGCTGGTCCGGTCGCAGAGTCCTCGCGGACTCTTTGGCGCCCTCATCGGCGCGCTCATTCCCCGCAATTCCCACATGTCCAGGAACCCAGCAGAAGATAATCTCGACATCTGCCCGGCTCGCCAAAACCGTGGCGTCACGGATATCGCGAACCAGGGGATGCGGAGATTCCAATGCCCCGAGAGCACTCAGGGCGCTTTGTGAGTCGCTATAGATCACAATCCGGTCTCCGAACCGGGCACGTCGCGTAATCTCCCGTACCGAGTGGTGTATTGCCACCAGCTCGGCCGTGAAGACAGACGCAGCGCCTGGTAGAGCCCCGCTGACTTCAAACAGAGGGGATACGGCGTGGAAGCCGACCCCCTCTTGGGACTTGGAGCCATCCGTATACACTGGCACGGTACCAGCGTGACACGATGTGTGCTCCAAAAAGGTCGAACGCAATACTCCCGGCGCAGTACAAGCTTTGGGAGCAGAGGCGTGGCGACAAATAGCCAAATGTGGTACCCTCCAGGGTGGCGTCCTGGGCAGAACCAGGGGCGCCACCGGCCCGAGAGCTATATCTAACTCTCGAAGGAGTTTCCTGGCCCTAAACCCAAAGGGCTTAGGGTATGACTGGCGTCTCTCGGCGGCATAGGCACCATCGAGATCAGCTGCGGATGCAGTGAGAGCTGTTGGCGACTGAGGGAGGCGCCGGGCTCGCGCGTACAGGCGAGTGGCATCTCCCCAGCATCGACCAACAGGCTCTCAATGGGGGAAGTGTGGAAGGCACCGGTCGCAAGGCGAAGGCCGGTGTGGTGGATCGAATCCACCTTCCGCAATAAACGCTCGGCTGAGGATGCATAAAACTCGCATCCGTAGTCGAGCTTCGAGCGAACAAAGGATCGATAAAAAAGTAAGGCGGTAGCCCTATCAGCGCCCCAAGCGCTGAACGTCACGGAACGGAGAATGTCCATGGCGCGGGTACAAGAGACCCTAAGGCTGCGAATGTGAGCCTCCCAGGTGAGGCGTCGGTCGAATACAAGACCAAGGAAACGGTGCGACTCAACCACATCCAGGCGCACCCCATTAAGAAACAAATCTGGGTCGGGGTGAAGCCGTGGGTGGCGGCAGAAGTGCACCACCTTAGTCTTGGCCAAAGAAAACCGAAACCTGTGCGCTTCGGCATAGCGAGAGACGCGGTTCAATGCCTGTTGGAGTCGGCGCTCCAGAGTTGGCATCTGGGCCGCGCCAAAAGAGATCGAAAGGTCGTCCACGTAGAGCGTAGCGAGAACATCTTCCGGCAGCACCGAGGTGATGCCGTTGATGCTCAGGGCAAAGAGTGTGACACTGAGGACACTTCCCTGCGGGACACCCTCTTCCTGCTCCTTTGGGCCGGAGAGGGCTCCCCCCACCCGTACGCGGAATCGACGATCTCGCAAAAATTCAGATATAAACATTGGGAGGCGTCCCCTCGCCCCCATCGTGTGGAGAGTCTACATGATACCGTATCGCCATGCGGTATCATAGGCCTTCTCCAGATCAAAAAACACCGTGGCGTAGTGCTTTCTACGAAGGAAAGCCTCGCAGACGGCATTTTCCAGTCGGAGCAGAGCATCCGACGTGGAGTGGCATTGCAAAAAAAAAAAAAAAAAAAAAAAAAAAAATTCGCATTCTCCCTCGGGGCTCCCCACCATGGAGGCCTACAAGGGCCCGGCACTACTGCAACTATACAATCAGTTACGTCCGGTATGTCCTCTTGGAAAGTGGATACGGATCCACCACACCATCTTTATACCCATAAGAGGCTGCCCGAGTTCTCCTACGAACGGAGAAAAGGGGCCAACGATGGGTTTCTCCTTGGGCATTCTGTAGACGAAGGCGGTGAAGATGCCCAGCCTCTTTCATCTTCATGAAAGAACCATTCAGAATCAATCCATTAAACGAGCAGAGGTCGGGTATTGATAAGGACCACTAGATAGGTGAAGGAAGAGGGGGAAATAAAGGGCAGTGGAAGAGCGTAATAGAGGAGGAAAGAAAGAGGGGTATGTTAAAAGTCTTGTTGGCAGCACCATGGGTCCCCTAGGGGACCCAGGTCTGACATCCCTCGCCACGAGAAGGCCAGAGCCTCTCTGGAAACAACCCCTGAAGAAAAGATCCCAGAGACAGAGGGGGGGGGATGGGCAAAAATTCAGATATAAAGATTTAGAGACGTCCCCTCGCCCCCATTGTGCGGAGAGTCTCCATGATACCGTATCACCATGCGGTATCATAGGCCTTCTCCAGATCAAAAAACACCGTGGCGTAGTGCTGTCTACGAAGGAAAGCCTCGCAGACGGCATTTTCCAGTCGGAGCAGAGCATCCGACGTGGAGTGGAACTTGCGGAAGCCGCACTGTGCAGAAGACAGATGGCCTTCGCTGTCCAGGAAAAAGGCTAGTCTACCATTTACCAATTTCTCCAATAAACTTGCACACGCAAGAGGTTAGAAAGATTGGGCGGAAACCAGTCGGAGTAGAGTGATCTCTCCCTGGCTTACGAAAATCGAGCACAGTAGCAATTCGCCAGGAATCTGGGAGAAGACCCTCCACCCAGATCCTGTTGAACAAATCTAACAGAAAGGCCATGCCTCCCTCACCCAGGTGTCGAAGCATGGCGTACGGGACATCGTCCGGACAATGGGCGGTGTCCGCGCACGAAGCGAGAGCGGAGCGCATCTCACTCACAGTAAACCTGTCGTTGAAGGGTTCTCCGCCTCTCGAGGTAAAGTCCAGCCAGCGGCCTTCCGCGATATCACGAGGTGCATTGAATGCTGGCGGAGCTGCATCCAGGTTAGAGAATGCGGAAAAAGCGGTCGCTAAGGATTCCGCCACGGACGCGGGGTCCTAGATTGCGGTCCCACTCTCGTGGAGAACGGGAGGGGAGTCCTCCGAGAACTTGCCCCGAATCCTTTGACTCGCTTCCACACCTCTGATAAAGGGGTCTTTCCCGTTAAGTGAAAACACGTATGCCCACCAAGAAGAGCGGCGGGCGTGCTTCGAAATATACCGGAACCTAGCCCGACGAAATTCACCGACAGTGAAATCGTTCGATAGGCGCTTATAGCGCATGTAGGCATAACGCTTCTGTTTGAGGGCCGTCTCACACTCGACCGACCACCATTGGAGTGGTCGGCGTGCAAAACGGCCAGACGTTCTGCAAATACTAGTCAGGCCCGCGGCGATGAGGTTGCCGGAGAAGAACTCAACGGCCTCATCTACCGACCTAAGCTCCTCGATTGAGATAGAGAATTCAGTCATTTCCTGAAATGCAGGCCACCTCACCCGCGCCAAGCAAGCCGAGGTGGGCTCTCAGGCGGCAGTTGCCCTGAAAATGATAATTGAATGGGAAAGTGATCACTACCATGGAGGTCATCGACCACGCCCCAAACAAAATCAGGCTGTGCATCCGAAGAGCACAAAGATAGGTCAAGGCAAGAAAATGAAGCGGTTCTCGGACAGTGATGCGTAAACTCATCCACGTTTAGGACAACCATCTCAAGCTCTTCGATCAGATCGGCAAGGACTTGTCCCCTGGGATTTATTGAGTAATCTCCCTAGAGGATGCCTGCCGTTCAGATCTCCAAGCAAGAGAAAGGGCCTCAGCAACCGTGCCACGACGTGGCAGAAGTCCCCCGCGTCGAAGTCAGCTGACGGTGGAATGTACACAGAAATGATAGTATACCTCCTATCCAGGTGCAGCTGCACAGCCACTGCCTGAAAGGAGGTATCTAAAGAGAAAGGAAGAACGGAGACATCATGCCGGGTTAAACCGCGCATCCCCCAGCCCGGCCATCTCGCGGTGATGGGCTCGCAAGACCCTTATACCCCGGGAGGGCGGGCAGGGGGCACGCGCCTAGCATGGTCCCCTGCAGAAAGATAGCTAACGGGGAACGGGACGAGACGAGCCTCCGCAGCTCCTCCCAGTTGGCCCAAGGTCAACGGCAATTCCATTGAAGGAATATGCCCTCCAGGCCTAGCTCGGAGACGCGGGGGCCCTCCTCGAACAGAAGACCCTCACAGGAATGGCCGTACGCTTCCCGGAGGCAGAACCCCGGGCGCTGTGGCCTTCGGAACTTATCGGGGGAGGTTGGGCTCGCCATATGAGTCTTTTCTTTGCCCCGCCTCGAAACCTTAGGCGGGCGTTGCGGATTCGGAGGCGGGGGTCCCTCTTTTCGAAGAATCACCGTATCCGAGCCACTCGCTCCACCACTACACGTGGGCGAACGAGCCGAAGCTCCTTCCGGGGGACAGCTTTAGGAACCCCGGAAGATGACCTAGCGACAAACTTCAGGGGTGTTGCCCCCTGTGAGTCCGACTCGGTGGAGGCGCGTGGCCGTTTCGCCTTACGGGAAACGGTCACGCCGGGGCTGGGTGTGAACCCTTTTTGCCGCCAGCTTTACCAGGGGAGCGCCCGCGTTGAGTAGAGCTCGCAGAAGGGCTCCGAATGGGTGCCTTTCTAACTATTGAGGCATATGACGTCCCAGGCAGAGCCGGGCGCGCCAGGACCAAGTCCTTAGCCTCGCGGAATGAGAGTCGATCCTGGGCCTGAACGGCCAGGATTTGTTTCTCAAGGAGATATGCACCACATTGCTTCGAAGAAGCAGGGTGCGGCTCTCCGCAATTGACACACTTGGCCACACACGATTTGGACTTATCGTGTGCGACCTTGGAGCAATTTACACAGACTTCGGGTGACCCCGACTTTGCACGTCTACATGAGCGATTCGTATGGCCGAAGCGGTGACAGTAATAGCACCGCCGCGGCAGTGGCACGAATGCCTTCACGCGGTAGCGGTACCAACCGGCACGCACCGACTCAGGGAGCTTGTCACAGTCGAACGTGACGAAGAGTGTAGGGGTGGGTCTCGAGGCCCCTCCCTGTTTTCTCATCACACGTTCGACCTTGACCGCCCCATGGTCGGCCAGCTCTAAGGTGATGTCCTCTATGGAGTAGTCAACGAGTTCCCTCGCATAAACTACTCCTTTCACAAAGTTCATGGTAGAGTGCGGCGTCACACTCACCGGGGTGCCATGAAGTGTCCGAAGAGCACTAATCCTGGCCGCCTCGGCGGGATTCGCCGCATTCGCCAGAAGGCTCCCGTCCGAGAAATGGGTTACCTTCGGCTCTCTACCAATTGCACTAGCTAATCCTCTCCGCTGATGGATCATGTTGCCCTTGGACAACATGGTGCCATCAGTGGAGCGAATAACGAGGAAGCGTTTGAAGCCAGCGGGCTCGAAAACGCCAGGTAACCTCTGAATCAGGGGCCCCGATGTCATCGAGGCTCCGCCCTGTGCACTCTTGGTAGTAGTCTTCTTTGTCAGGGGCTCCGCAACCGGGGGGGCAGAGGGGGCGGATGTGCCGATCTTGGCTTGGTCGCTTGCCAGAGTGGCAGCAGACCCATCCGTCCCCGCAGCCCCCGCGGATGGAGAGGAGCCCCGAGTCTTTTTGGTCTTTTTAGTCTTTTTCTTTTTCGGAGAGGAGGGCGGGGAATGAACCCGCTTTTCACCTCCGCCGGCAGAAGTCCCCAGGCCAGATAGACCAGCCTCAGCCAGGTCCCTCTCCGAAATGGAGAAGGTCCTGGTTGTCGTAGGGGCACCTGTCGGAGGAGATCCCTCCCCTCCTTCTACTGCCTCGGAGCCCTCAGCCATTTGAGGAGGACCTTGCATAGGGGCGGATTCGGGTTCGGTGCTTGGCGCCGAGCCCGAATTCCCCCCCATGGAAGGCCCTACCGTCTGGGGCTGGGTCTCCTCAAGGACCATGTCTATCACAGGAGGGGCCTCCAATTGGCCATCCCCTCCCAGGACATCGCAGGTCCCCTTGGCAGTGTCGCCAGTCTTGATGGGGAGGCACAGGCCTTGACCCCGGCAAGGTATAAAATTCTTGCCAGCAGGTCTTTTGAGGGAAGCGACCGAAGGGGCCTGGCTTCCCTCTCCCCCCTAAGGGGGTTTGCCCTACCGAGCCGCTTTGATGGGAAGCGGCTGGCTAAGGGCTGCCTGCTGGCTTTCTTGGCAGTCCCCTTGAAAAGAAAAGATGGGACTGCCGCTGGGAAAAGGGAGGTGCCCGAAAGCACCTCCAGAGAAGGGGGTGAGGGGGAGTCCCCTGCACCCGTAGGCGAAGGAGAGGAGTAAGCCTCCTCTCCGGTTAGAGAAATATGGAGGGTCCCCTGTGCAAGCACAGGGGGGGGACCTCCATTTTTTCGGTGGAGCTGCCCAAGGGCGGCTCCGTCGATGGGCAAGGGGGAGTTAAAGGGGTTTGGGTTTTTTTTTTTGTTGTTCATCTATGGGCATGGTGACCCTATTTTTGCCACGGGACGCAATAGCTCATCACCCCTCGCAGTAGCCCGCACTGCGAGAGGTGCTTACAAGCCCGGCAGAGCCAGGCGCCGCCATTCGTGACCACCCCTCCCGCCTGGTGGCCTGGCAGTCCATCGGCATGGCGGCTCCACCTTGGACACGGCGTAAAAAATATAGGTTGTGAAGAGGAGAGGAAAAGGGATGTGAGGAAGGTATGGGTGGGGATGAAGCAGGTTGTTAAAAAAAACACATCCCAAACCGGAGCTCAGGGGTTAGGGGACAATGTCCCCTCCCCCCTCAGCCCCGATCCGGGGTGGTTGGCTTGAGAAGAAGGTCAGCATTCTACCCTTTGAAATTAGAGGCTGACCAGAGAAAGTTGTGGGAGAGGTTGTATGAAAAGCGACAAGGTAGGGGAGAAATCGGGCTATCTGAAGGAAGGAAGAGAGGCTAAGCTGGGGCCGGACGGAGCGCTGGATCCCGTCAGCACGGCGGCCAGGATGGCAAATCGCCGCGCCCCTTACGGAGTCTTATTCATTAAAATCTTAATTTAACCTAAAATGATACCTTTGCTGATGATATTGCCATCCTCTGTCAAAATGTTCTTAAATTTGGGCAATAAAATAACAGCAGCAATAAGTTGAAGATCCTCCAGCATCTTAGCAAACCGATGTCTTATTGCTGACAGAAGGCCGGTGATGAGAGGAAGGCTCAGGTCAGCAGAAGTCTTGATCTTCTCTATCTTAGTCAACAACTGGTACAGAGTTGGAAGAAGCTTTCCCATATGTGTACTCTTCTCGGACTGAAGGATGTCCAATGATTTGGCTACTGGCTTCAAGGCAGTGTAGTACTCCTCCAGGAAATCCAGTTCTGCGGGGTTTAGCCTGGAAAAAAATGACCATATCAATAAAACCACATACTTATGATTATACGATATTAGGGTTCTTGAAGTTTTACTAATAAGACACTAAATCGAACATATCACAGCCGTCAATGTGGTTTAAGGCTAAAACCTGTGAATGATGAGTGAAGAACATATTGCTACTAAGTATAACACATAATGTACTGATGAACATATAGTACAATGATTTTATATGTATATAGGTTTCTCTTTCGTTTATAGGTTTGTATATACTACATTTTGACCTTGAATGCAGCACACACATTATTTATGGCATCTTCACCTTCTTCTTGGACAATCCTCAATATTCTTTCTACAGCAGAATGTAGAGTTCCACCTGGTTACATTTGGATGGATAAGTTGTATCTTGCAGTGTTCCTCTAGTCTCCGCAACAACCGATGGACGCACAACTCTGTTCAGAAGAACATGGCATTTCGCAAATATCCTCTTGTAGGGCTCACTAGATTCCATTTTTCCTACATCAACATCTACAGTGGCCACAAAATTAAGGAGATGACAAGCACAGCGTTGATGTTTCGGTAGCCTGTACTCGTAACTTTCATCTTCATTAGAAGTCCTGGGTGATGATTACATAATCTTCAGATTGTTCATGTACATCCTCTCCTGACTGAATCTTGTCACTTCCATATACTCTAAATTCTTTGAAGAAATTTGATCCGTTATCTGTTGTTGTTTTGTACTACTTCATTTCGAATCTTGTACTCATAATGGATTTCATACAGGGTACTAGCCAAAAATATTGTAGCAGTGTTTCTCTTTCACCTACCTGCAAGCTAACACTGCTGAATGTTGTTCAATTGTGCTGACATCTAGCCAGTGTGCTGTTACATCAATATAGCTGCGTCTTCTACATGCCCAACAATCTGTTGTTGTTGCAACATACTCAGCCTTGCACATTGCAGCAAAAAGTTTGCTTTTCACATCTAAATTAGCTTCATGGAGTTTTTTGGAAACAGTTGGCATTGAAATCATAGTATATCCAGGCTGTATGCCCTTAACAAGGCTGACGAATCCTCTGTTTCCACAATACTAAAGGGATGAAGACCGGAAGTTATCAAATTTATGACCAGTTTATCCACTTTTGATTTTGGCCCACATGAGTGCAATGTGGAATGGTCACATCACTTTCAATTTATATTACTTTCGTCTTCCGAGGTGGGACGTCAAAGAGCAGTACTGGAGTAATTTGCCAGGGTTAACACGCGGAAATAAAATATTTAGCATCCTTACTAGATATATGGGTCAAATCACCAAATCATTATATTATGATATATGGGTCAAATCAACAAATCATTATATTAAAAGAAATCTCTCCCATAAAGGTCAGGCCACGTGCATTTGTTTTGACTGACTGGGCCAGAGTTTGATAATAACAAAAACTTGAAATAAACCTTAAAAAGTTAAAATTGATCTAAATAAACCCGAATTGAAACAACTGGGCATAACTGAAAAATTACTTCCAAAATTAATACCCTAGCAACAAATAATGGGAACACATTATGAATTCTATAAACGTTTAAATGAAAAATAAGATATACATATTCAAATATTTGCCGGTACAAGTAAAGAATGACCTAGCAAGCTAACGTAGAGATTAGCGTGTATGGGGTCTCTGACCTGATAAATAGCCTATAAGTTTTCCTCTCCAGCATGTGGGCATTTTTACCAAATAGCCTATACACTAACCAGTTAAAAGCATGAATACTCATACCAATATAAATAGCCTATACGTTTTCCTATCCAATATGTAGGGATTTTTACCAAATAGCTCATACACTACATAGGTGAAAGCATTAATACTCACCCCAATGTGGTTCTTTTAATTTGAAGGCGAATTGATGTATACACTCATCTCAACAATTTTGGCAAACAACAACAAACATTGCAGCTTCACCCAGTTTCACACATTCTTCTTGTACTTGAACAAGGTCTGCTGACCAAAAGTCACATGAGCTCATTGTTCTGATTTATGACCTTAAGACCTTCAAAACTTTCGCTAATTCCCGGACTAACTTTGGGAGGATCTCGGCAATTATATCATTCGAAAGAGAATGTAAAACAACATAAATGTTTCAAATTTGGTTAGAATCGGCAGAATAGTTATGATGTTATTGCTGTGGTGGTATGACATTACATTATATCAATACCATATTATATCTATAAGGGAGGGACCAATAACTTGAAAGCGAACCGACAAAAGGGACGGAAAACCACGAGTTTAGACGGGCTGAGTAGCGAGAGAGTGCAACGAGGTCAGGTAAATTAGGGACAATGGCAAAGCTCAAGGTTATTTAAAGAGGCATGTACAAAAATATAATTTTATTTACACAAAAATAATGAGAATTGATGGGTAAAATTACCTCAGAGAATTAACGGACAAAATCACATCAGTAAACGAAAGGGGGAATTGTAGTTATAAATCAGGCTATGAAGTTAGAACTTAAGGTATTCCAGGAGGAGACTATTCAAATGGGAGGAGGGGGGGATTAACTCAATTGGGTTACTGAAGGGGGGAAGGGGTTGGCTTACGGATGTCTTCTGCACGTGAGGTGAGGCCGTTCGGAACTTCTGAGCGGGAGGTTGGAGTGATGGCGGTTCTCCAAAAACAAGGGGAGAAGGTAACTTCCGGTCCAGGAGAGAGTATTTCGGCTACCCGAAATGAGAAAGGCTTCGACAGGAGCTAATTCCAGATACACAAAATAGTCCAGCTGTCACTTTGCTTTGTTGCTAGCACTTGACTTGGAACCATGGAGAATCTTCTGGGGTCTGGGCGAGACTTCTCAACTCTGTCTCTCTTCATAGGAGTCGAACGCTATTTATGTCCGAGGCTCTCCCGGAGTGGGGGGCGGTAAGCGGGACACAGCTCTACTCTCGAATGGCCTCGAATCTTCTTGCAGAGGCTATTCTGTCCGTATAAAAGTGAGTCGGGGTGGACATGGTTCGAGGCTAGCGCTTGTGGAAGGGGGAGCCGGGGCTTACCAATTTAGGCCTAACCGGGCGTTCTGCCGCGCAAGGAAGTTCTGTTCTGGTTAAAAGCTTCCACGTGGGGATTCCCTCACAATTGCCAAATAATTCCCCGGCTAAATTTGGGAGGACTTTAGCAATTATATCATTCGAAAGAAAATGTAAAACAATATAAGGGTTTCAAATTTCGTTAGAATTGGCAGAATAGTTATGTTATTGCCAAATAATTCCCCGGCTAACCTTGGGAGGACTTTAGCAATCATATCATTCGAAAGGAAATGTAAAACAACATAAGTGTTTCAACTTTCGTTAGAATCGGCAGAATAGATATGATGTTATTGCCAAAACAAAATAATTAACCTTGGCAAATTATAGCATACGAAAGAGAGTGTAAACCAACATAAAGGTTTCAAATTTCGTTAGAATCGGCTGAATAGTTATGATGTTATTGCCAAATAATTCCCAAACTAAGATTGAAAGGACCTTGGAAATTATACCATTTGAAAGAGAATGTAAACCAACATAAGGGTTTCAAATTTCGTCAGAATCGGCAGAATACTTATTATGTTATTGCCAAAACAAAATAATTCCCAGACTAACGTTTGGAGGACCTTTGACAATTATAGATCCCATCTGGCGACTCTGCCTAGTAGGGCAAAGCCACCGTACTCACACTACAGCCTACTAATAGGCTAGATTAAAAAAAAACGATAACATGTAAATAACGATTAACATTGATAAAAAAAGAAAAAAAAACGATAAATAAAACTCCCCAAACAAAATAAGGCAACGAGAAGGAAGCACGCTCCGGCGTCGGGGGTAGGCCCGCCTCCCCCCATCGTGGGAACATGCAACCCACAAAAGAGTCAAATAAAGTGGGAGGGGCCCAGTCTCCTCCAAAAAGTGGTATAGTCTGGAAGTCTGTGTGCACGAACTAGTCCCGAGTACAAGGGACAAGCGGTAGCTGGGCAGGTGACGTGCGCGAAGATCACACAGACTGGGACATTCAACAAGAATGTGCCGAACAGTCTGGGGGACAACGCAGTAGCCACAAAAAAGGTGCAGGCGAGGGCTTCATCAAAAGGCCACCGATGCGTCCAAGAATACGAGGGATGCTCGTATTCTTGCCATGTAATCGATGTGAGGGAGAGCGAAATGCTGGTCTTGTCGCTCAGTCCTCGCGGACTCTTTGGCACCCTCATTCCTCGAAATTCCTACATGTCTAGGAACCCAGCAGAAGATAATCTAGACATCCGCCCGACTCGCCAAAACGGTGGGGTCACGGGTATAGCGAACCAGGGGATTCGGAGATTCCAATGCCCCAAGAGCACTCAGGGCGCTTTGGGAGTAGCTGTAAATCACAATCCGGTCTCCGAACCGGGCACGTGGTGATATCTCCCGTACCGAGCGGTGTATTGCAACCAGCTCGGCCGTGAAATCAGACGCAGCGCTTGGCAATGCCCCGCTGACTTCAAACAGAGGGAACACGAAGTGGAAAACCACCTCCTCTTGGGACTTCTAGCCATCCGTATACACTGCCACGGTTCAAGCGTGACACGAAGTGTGCTACAAAAAGGCCGAACGCAAAACTTCCGGCGCTGTAGAAGCTTTGGGAGCAGAGGCGTGGCAACAAATAGTCAGAGATTGTACTCTCTGGGGTGGACTCCTGGGCAGAACCAGGGGTGCCCCGGCCCGAGAGTTATACCGAGCTCTCAAAGGAATTTCCTAGCCCTAAACCCAAAGGACTTAGGGTATGAGTGACGTCTCTCGGCGCAATAGGCACCGTCAAGATCAGCTGCGGATGCAATGAGAGCTGTTTGGCGGCTGAAGGAGGCGCCGGGCTCGCGCGTACAGGCGTGATGCACTGTGCACGGCGCAGAGCGAGTGGCATCTCCCCAGCATCATAAGTAGGCTCTCAATGGGGGACGTGCAGAAGGCACCAGTCGCCAGGCGAAGGCCGGTGTGGTGGATCGAATCCACCTTCCGCAATAAACGCTCGGTTGCGGATGCATAAAACTCGCATCAGTAGACGAGCTCGAACTAACAAAGGCTCGATAAAAAAGTAAGGCAGTAGCCGTATCAGCGTCGCTTATAGCACATATGGGGATAACGCTTCTGTTTGAGGGCCGCTTCACATTCGCCTGCCCACCAAGGAAGTAGTTAGGCCCATGGTGATGAGGTTGCGAGAGAACTCAGCGGCCTCATCCACATTTAGGACACCTATCTCCAGCTCGTTGTCAGGTCGGCAAGGACCTGACCCCTAAGATTGATCGATTAGTCTCCCCAGAGGGGGTGTCGACTGTTCAAATCCCCGAACAAGAGAAATGGCTTCGGCAACCATGCCACGACAGGGCGGAAGTCCCCTGCGCCGAAGTCGGCTGACGGTGGAATTTATGCAGAAATAACACTATACCTCCTGTTCAGATGCAGCTCCACAGTTACTGCCTGAAAGGAGGTATTCAAAGCAACGAGAAGAATGGGGACATCAGAGCTCGTCCCAGTTGGCCCCGAGTCCGAGGCAATTCCATTGAAGGAATATGCTCTCTAGGCCTAGCTCCGAGTAGATGCGGAGGGACATCAAGGAGAAGACCCTCACTGGAATGGCCGTACGCTTCCCGGAGGCAGAACTCCGGGTGCTCTTGACCGGACAATATGCTGAAGGCACTGTCGCCTTCGAGGACTTATCGGGAGAGGTTGGGCTCGCCAGCGGGTCTTTTCCTCCCTACGCCTCGAAATTTTAGGCAGGCGGGAGTCCGGTCTTCGAGACACCTAGTCTAGCACTCGGTGTTGGAGTATGGACCGAAGCTCCTTTGGAGATGTCCTCCTCTCGGAGGGCAGCTTTAGGAACTCCGGAAGACGGCCTCATGACCAATTCAGGGGTGTTGCCTCTTGGGAATCTAACGACTCGGTGAAGGCGCGTGCATGTTTGGCCCTACGTGAAAAGGTCATGTTACGGTCGGGGGAGCCCTGGATTTAGCAGGGGCTGGGTGCGAACTCTTTGTGTGGCCAGCTGTAACAGGGGAGGGTAGAACCTGCAGAAGGGTTCCGAATGGACGCGGAAACGACCGTGCTCGTAGGTCTGAAGTGGCCAGGAGCAGAGGGTGTCTTTTTTTTAATATTGAGGCATAAGACCTCTCAAGCAGCGCCAGGATTTCCTTCTCAAGGAGATACGGACCACATTGCTTTGAAGAAGCAGGGTGCAGCTCTTCCTAATTGACACACTCGTCCATAAACGATTAGGATTTATCGTGTGTGGCCTTGGAGCCACTTACACAGACTTCGGGTAGCCACGAATTTGCCCGTCTACAGGAGCGATTCAGAAGGCCGAAGCGGTGGCACTAGTAGCACCTCACCTTGCATGAATGCCTTCACGCAGTAGCGATACCAACCAGCACGCACCGACCTAGGGAGCTTGTCACAGTCGAACGTGACGAAGAATGTAGGGGTGGGTTCGAGGCCCCTTTCACTTTCCTCATCACACGTTCTACCTTGACCGCTCCATGGTCAAGGTCGTGGACTACTCCATCTATTTAGTAGTCCATTAGTTCCGTCGCATAAACTACTCCTTTCACGAAGTTCATGGTCGAGTGCGACATTACACTCACAGGCGTGCTATCAAGTGTCCGAAGGGCACTAATCATGGACGCCTTGGAGGGATTCGACCATTTAACGGAAGGGTTCCGTCCCAGAAACGGGTCACCTTCGGCTCTCTACCCATTACACTACCTAATGCTCTCCTCTGATGGATCATGTTGCCCTTGGCTAACATGCTGCCATCAGTGAAGCGAATAACTACAAAGGGTTTGAAGCCAGCGGTCTCAAAAGCGCCAGGTAGTCCCTAAAAGAAGAGCCCCGACGTAATCGATGCTCTGCCGGCGCACTTGTGACTTGTCTTAGTCTGGAACCCTGCATCCGGGGAGGCATCGGGGCCGGACGTGCCGATCTTGGCTTGGTCGCCTGCCGAAGCGGCAACGGACTCGTCCGTCCCCCGGAGCCCCTGCGAAGGGAGATAAACCTTTAGTCCTCTTAATTCTTTTTATGATAAGATGGTGATGAATGAATCTGTTTCCCTTCACCGACGGAAGGAGCCTCCTTTACCGAGATGGAGAAGGTCTTGGCTGTAAAAGGGGCACGAGCCGGGGATGAGGTCCCGCCTCTCCTCGAGTGTCCTCGGGAGCCCGAGAACTGTGAGGAGAAGCTTACAGAGGGGCAGACTCAGGTTTGGTGTTTGACACAGAGCCCGGGTTAGACCCCATAGAAGATACTGCCGTCTGGGGCTGGGTCACCTCCGGGAGCATGTTCATCTCAGGTGGTCGTCCATGTGGCCATCCCCCACCCCCAAGAGATCACGGATACTATTCGAGCTATCATCTCCCATCGGACTCGACTCGCTCGCATAATCAAGTAAAAAATAAAAAATGGGGGGCCTCATGGAAAGTAGGTACTATGAGCTCCCTATGAGGGGGAGGTTAAGAGAAAAGTCTACATAGAATCAGAAATTCCAGAATGTGATCATTTACACAAAATCGGCCCCGGGCTAACTTGATGGGCTTTGCCAACCCAGCCCGACATTTAGGCGAAATTGTCCTGGAACATTGACCATAAAGAATGGTGTGGGTGTGGTCACTTTATAGGTGAGCAGAGTTGAGGGTCCAGCACATCCTGTACCGGATTCTTGCACTAGCCAGCGTGCTCTCTGCCCTCGCAGCAGGTAGGGACCTAACGGTATACACTGCCACTCGACTAAGGCCCATAAGAGGACGAAAGTGCGCCAGAGCCTCTGTGGATAGGAGAGCAAATGTGGAAAGGAGGGGGAAGGGTATGTAATAAAGAGAAGTAGAGATAAGTGGGTTCACTAACAGGTAAAGATAAGGAGGTCCACTAACTGGACCAAACTCTGTCCAGGTGAGAACAGTCCTCCTGGTGCAAAGTTCCGAGAGAAAATGTTGAGTGGAGAGCCATAATGATAATAATAAATATTAACATATGAGTACTAATAAAATGATAAATAATAATAGTATATCATAATAAATACTAATATAAAAATCATACTAAATGATAGTAAAATTAATAGTATTAAATAATAATAAATAATGAAAACAATAATAATAATTAATACCAATCATTATAAATATAGTACATAATATATCCTAATAAATACTAAAAACAAATTATATAAAAATCATGATAAATAACAATAATAATGCTAATAATAATAACTAATAATAAAAGGTAAAGTAGTGCTGTTGTGGTCGAGGGGAAAGCTCCAGTTATCCATTCTCTCAACCATCAACCACTGGTCAAAAGTCATTCCACAACATTTCTTTCTCAGCCTCACTTCTAGGTATGTTGCCAAAAGATGAAAATGACACATTTGCTAAGATCGAGCCGCCCCAAGGTGAAACCCAAAGACAAAAGAAGAGGGTTAATCCTATTTTGCACCCCCCCCCTACACACACACAGCAACTTACTCGCTCCCACCACTCCATGACCGGTGCGTTGGTAACAGCGAGCTCGGGCGAATCGTAGCGATGTTGTTCCACGACCGTCCGAACATCTCTGATGAGGGCGATTGGGTCCTTGATAAGCTCAGGCACGAATTTCTTGCTCGTCGGCAGCGAGTGAAGGTACATCACGATAGCCTTCATACCGTGCAGCTCGTACTGGGTTAGATGCGTGTGCTCCTTCGGCTGCGAAAGGAACCGAACGTCAAATCGCCATAAATATTAAGGGGAAATTAAATATTTGGTTGGGGTTTCACCACGGATCTGCACTCGTTTTTGAGTGCTTCTATTTCTCAATGGGGCCTACAGTTTAGCATGAGAAGCGAATCATGAAGGGGCAGGTGAGGCACTCAGAAGAGAGACTACGAAGGCCCAGTAGTAGAAAAAGGATCAAATAAATTTCTAGAGTTGAAAAAGCATTGCCAAAAACCAAAAGGAAAATATTCATCTTAACGTTACATTCTGCCCAATAAACGGATGGGGACGTATCAGAGAGGCTGGGGGGGAGATTAGATTGCTATAAAGCCCTATTAAGGAAAGGGTTGTAGTATTAGACGTCAAACCAATGTTATTTAAGCTAAAAGGCTCGTCACATCTAGTTGATCCACCTTCCCTCGCCACCTCACGAAGTGTAAATAAGAAAAAATGTGCACTCGTTTATAAATGAGATAAAACCAAAGGAGAAGAACCAATTTAAAATTGATTTGGAAGAGTTGCGCGCTCCCCAGCCCTAAGCAGACATTGCCCCCCAATTTAATAAGGTATAAACGGGGCGGGGGGGGGGGATGATGCGCGCAAAGAACAAAGTTTATGGAAAAATGGGAGATGTTGAAGTCTCCTCACCCACGTTCTATCACCACCCTCATCATGATCCATTCCAGGCATTTGCTTCCTACCGCTGAGAGAAATACTTTCGCATCTTTCTGAATTTTTGTCGGTCTTTTTTTTTATCAGATGGAGTCCAATTGGCAACTTTGTGGTCCATCTATCGTCTTGGAATCTTGCCACATGGCCAGCCCACCTCCATTATAGGTACTTCATTGTATCACAGTGGTTAAGAAAGGTATTAAGAGTGAACAGAAGACCCTTCTGCGCAAGTGTCGGAAAAAAGCAAAGGATCTTAAGTTAAATGACGGATCAGTTGGATGTTGTTTGTTAATTGCTCCTGGAGAGCAATTAACAACAACCCCACTGGTTGGACATGAAACTAAAGATCCTTTGCTCTTATGCCACACTTCAGCAAAAGGGTCTTCCGTTCATCCACCAAATCAACCGTTTAAGATAAGCAATCTTTAGCTACACAAAGTAAATTCTTAACGAAACAAGGATGAGTGCTGGTTCTCACCTTATTATTATTGTTCATCTTTCGCTTCGCCTTCTCGAACTTCTCTTGTTCCTCCGGGGGCAGAATAAGGTGCGTTCGGTCGAGCAACACGTGAACGTACCTCTCCAAAAGATACCACAACATCTCGGTGAAAAAGGGATACCGAAACTTCTGAGGAACCTGAATATTTAAAGGTATCTTAGATGGTATTCTACTAAAACGTCAAAACCTAAGCAGATTCCTCGGGTGAGTGAGTACGCCCCCCGCGTCACCTTTGTTAAACACAGGTGGACATTAATTAGGTAAAAAAACAACAAACTAAGCTATAATTTCACAAATCATTACTATCTATATGTTTAGGCACATACTAATGCTGTTCCTTAAGGGCCCTTTCAGGCGCCATCATGGTGGCGCTTTTTATTTCTGGCCACCAGTCGCTCCACCGACACAGATCATCCTCATCATGGCCGTACTGAAGGTCCACATCGCGTGAAAAGCTCGGTCAGTTTCCATGGAAACGCGTGGTGGCAAGGGAAGGCGTATTTGTTAGCGGCCAAACTGGTGGAACCAGGGCATGGTCACATGTAAGCTAACTGAGCTACTCACATGTGACGCGACTTTTAGTGCGAACATCATCAGAGAGCTTTGTTGACGGCCTAAAAAATATGAATGGGACCAACTGGTTCAATTATTGATTTGATCACGGTGCTTATAAATAAAGTAATGACCACTTCATGCAGATTCCAAATCCTCTAAGGCACTCAGGGGGCTCTGTGGTGAGTGGCTAAAAAAATACAATCACAATCCCGTCCCCGAACCGGGCACATCTGGTCCTCTCCGGTACCGAGCTGTCTATATCAACCATCTCGGCCGTGAAGACATACGAGGAGCCCGGTAGAGACCCGCCGGCTTCAAATTAGGGAGAGAAGCGAAAGCATCCCCCCCCCCCTCCTTTCAGATTTAGAACCACGTGTGTACACTGGCACGATACCAGCGTGTGTTCCAAAATATATTGATGCTGTAGAAGCTTTGGGGGCAAAGCGTAGGGCCAAAGCTTCATAGTTGATACCCTATAGCGTGGCGTCGTGGACAGAACCAGAGGGGCGACTACCGCGAGAGCTACAGTCAGCTCCCGAAGGAATGGCCTTGCCCCAACTCCGAAAGGCTTATGGCATGATTGACGATTCGCGACAGCAAAGTGAATCGTCAAGATCGCTCTTTGATGACACGAGAGGCGTTGGCGACTGAGGGAGACGCTGGGTTCGCCCATAATGGACTTTGTACGGCGCAGAAAGAAGGGCATCTTCTCAGCATCGACAAGGAAGCTCTCTATAGGGGATGTGAGGAAAGCACCGGTCGCCAAACAGATATATGTGAGGTGGCTCAAGTCCAACTTCCGTAATTCACGCTAATCCAGAAAAAGATATCTGGATGACAAAGTGATCGCTAACATGAAGGTCATCGATCACTTTCTCCAAAAGAGTACGGAGAGCGCATGGAAAGCTCTAGAAATGAAGATAAAGTGATCGGAGAGAGTGATACGTGAATTCATCTACATTTAAAACACCCATCTCCAGCTCTTGGATCATATCGGCAATGACCTGGTCCCTGGAATCGATGGTGTATGCGCCCCGGAAAAGGTGCCTTTTATTTAAAACCCAGAGGCGGAGAAAGGGCCTCGGCAACCGTACCACAGCACGGCGGAAGTCCGGCGCATGGAGGGCTGGCGATGATATATCGGCTGAAATTAAATTATACCTCTTATCCAGGTGCAACTGCACTGCTTGAAAGGAATTTAAAACAAAAGAGCGAATGGAGACTTCATGCCGGGTCCAAATCGCACATCCACAATACCGACCTCTATCCCTTGGTGGTAGGGTGGGCAGTGAGCACGCGCCCACCATGTTGTACTAGAGGCAAATGATTAGAAGAGAGGAAAGAGACCAGACTCCACAGCTGCTCCCAGTTAGACCTCGAGTTTATGGCAATTCCATTGAAGAAAAAGCTCTCAAGGCCTAGCTGGTAAGAGACGCAGGGGCCCACCTGCGTCTCTGTAAAAGGTCAGAGAATTACTCCAGGGAGAACTCCGGGAGCTTTTAGCGGTAGAAAACGCTGTTACCTTCGAGGGTTTACGGAAGGCAGGTTGTCTGTCACACACATGTGTTACTCTTCTAGTGCTGTGGTGGAGCGAATGTGAGTGTGTTTGTAGGGCCATTCTCCCACTCCTTTTCCAATACCCTCTCCCTCCCTCTGTAAGAATATGTGTGTGAATGGAGAGATGTTTTTTAGTATATATATATTATTTATTATGGATTTCATGTTTGGTTTATGATGTTTTTTTTCAGGACATAGTTTTGATATATCATTATATTTAAAACAAAGACGTAGTTTTCATATATCATTCTTTTGTCAAAAAGCTACACTATTATTCTGATATTCCTTTGGTAAGAGTGGCTGTGATAACAAAATTTTGAAATTTAAATCCAATTTGCCACATCCTTTAACTATAATTGGTTGGACAGGAGGTTTTATATAGCCTCAATACCGCAACACGATCGCATAATTATTGTATTATGAGCTCAGAGACCAAGGCCTTTAAAAAAGACGTAGCAACAATTGTGCCCACACAAGTGGCAGCTGGCAAGACTTTTTCCCAGGAAACACCAAACCACGTAAGATTGATTTTGAATAAGAATTGCTTTTTGATTGGTTTTATCCGCAGGGATTGTTTTTCTGTGTATATAAAATATTTTTTTGAACAGATATATATATATATATATATATATATATAAAATAAAGGACTATATATCTAATCCGTTTCATTTCTCCCTCGAATTCCTATGTCCGACTTAGTCTAGGAAGCGGGTTGGATAGATTGGGGTTCGGTGCCCGCTACAGTGCCTCAAAACTCTTTATTCTCGGCTCTGGAGCCAAATATCCCTCGTTCTTTGGAGGCTCCCAACTTTCTTCGCCCAGCCTCGGACAGTGGCGAGGGTGCAAAAGGCGAAGGCCTCTTCGGCTTTTGAAAAGGGTGTAGCGTAAAATGGCGGGAGGACCACCAGCTTTACTAGGGTCGCACCTTGGAGAGGTAGAACCAGCGGAGGTATTTCAACTGCTCGCGGGGACTAGCCTGCTGGTATGCCTGAAGGGGCCGGGAGCAGAGGGAGCTTTCGTAACTTGAGAGGCGCACGAATTCCCAGGTCATGACAGGACCAAATCATTGGCCTCTTTAAACAAATTCTGTGCGCAGCCTGAATGGGTAGTACCTTGTCGAAAAGATAAGACCTACATTGTTTCTAGGAAGCAGGGTGTAGCTCGTCGCAATGCACGCACTGCCTTACACAATAGTGATTTATGATATTAGGATTCTGAGCAGATTTCAGGTTGCAAGTTTATAAGTGTGGCTGAAGCTGTGGCAATGGCACAAATGCCTTCACGCGATAGCGATACCAATCAGCTCGCATTAAGTCACGGAACCTGTCACAATTAAACGTGAAGAAGAGTGTAGGAGTAGGATTCTCTTGGCCACTCCTCCTTTCCTCATCCAATGTTCGAACTTGACCGTTCCACCATTTCTCGGTCGGCCAGCTTTTTGGTCTTCTAAGGAGTGTTAACGAGTTCCCTCGCATAGATGATTTCTTTCACTAAGTTGATAGTAGAATGAGGTATATCTGCACAATCCAGCCATCGACTGTCTAAGAGCATTCACTATGGCTGCCCTGGCAGGGTCCGCCGTATCTATCATAAAGGTCCTGTCCGAGAAACGGGCGACTTTCAGTTTGTATGAAGAACCCCAGCTAATGCCTGGCGCTGATGGAACATGCGTCCTTTCAACAACATGCTGCGATATGTAAATTGACTTATCAGAAAGAGTTTGAAGCCGGCAGGCTCGAACACGTCGGGCACACCATTGATGAGAAGCACCAACGTCATAGAGGCTCCACTCAGCTTACTACATGCTATAGTCTCGAGGAAGAGGGGGGGGCGCCCGAGGGTTTCCCCTAGGCTGGAAGTTGGCTTGATCACCTGCTAAGTCAGCAGAGGCCCTGTCCATCCCCTGAAGACCCTCCCTCTGGAAGGAAGAACTGCAGCTCTACTCTTCCTCTCAGGAAGGTCATGATTGGCACCACATTATAGGCAAGTGAATAACAACAAGTCACAAAAGAAATTCAGATAGAAAAGACAGAGGAAATAGGATAAAAAAGGATGGAGAGGAATGAGGCACTACAAAAGCAGATCAGGAAAAATAGCAAGTTTTAGAATAATCTTAAAATGTGCGCCTGCAGACAAGATCTAGTGGGCCAATATCACCTTGACTGAGATTTAGACAGAATGCTATCGATTGTACAGCAAAATAATGTCACAAAAACACGATAAATCACAATGAGTTTATCATATTTTAAAAGACTCCAAAACTCAGTAGATAACAATTACAAGGTCGAAAAGTGATACGACCATTAATAGCTGGGAGGAACACAATTTGATAAGGGTCTCCCCAACAAACTATGCCACTATTCTCCATGGCCCACAATTCGTAAGTTCAGGTTGTAAAGAAAGTAATGTCCGATTTTATAGAATAAAGTTTTAGATAGTATTTATTAAAGTAGTTCCTCCTGTTATCATTTAGGAATGCTACAAATGAGTAATATATAACTTTCAGATTATAAAAATATTCTTCATAATCTTCAGTATTCAACCTTATGTCCTCCCATCTAAAGATCACCTTCGATTTGTTTTACTCTATAAGTTACACAGCGGCAAAATCCATTCAGAGCATTTATGGGGATGATGCAATAAATAAAAGAAGTTGCTGGAGGTGATTTTTCCTTTTCCATAGTGGGTATTTCAGTCTAGAAGACTCTATTCCAGAGTTTAAAACTAGTGCCACAGCAAATCCTGCTACAACTTCTAGAGAAGTTGCAGAACCATTTAATGAAACCCATATGACTGTCCTACGCCAACTGAAAAGGACTGGAAAGGTTCCAGTGATTGGAAAATGAGTCCCACATGAACTGTCCATGGCAAATCTGCAATAGTGCGTTGCTTGCTGTGAGTCATTGCTTTCATAACACCTTCAGCCACCATTTTGGGCAAGTTTCTTACTGGTAATGAGAAGTGGAGCCTTTATTATAATACACCCTTCTTTGATTATGTAAGGAAGCAGAATTTCTCAAAAACTGTGAGAGGGACTTCATCCTAAAATGATCATGTTGAGGGTATAAAGAGATATTGAAGTAAGTGTCCATTATGAACGACAACAATCAAACAATTAATGATAATCTCTACTGCAATCAACTTCATCATTTGGAAGAGGATTTGGGGTAAAGGCGACCCAACCCTCCTTAGAAGGGGTGTCATCCTCCATCACGATAATGCCCATCCTCGCACAACTCCTCAAAGGACCAAAGATCTCTTGGAGGTGCTCGGCTGATTCATTCTCTCTATTTTCCTGACCTTCCTCCTTCTGATGGTTTAGAGGATTACAGAGCCATTTGGAGGGTCTTAGGGTGAAATCAAGAGAAGAGGTTGAAAACCTAAAGAATTTTACAAGTGTAGCATAGATGGAATGTAGTTCTAGGAAGCAATGGAGGTTATGTTTATTATTAATTACTTGAGTTTTTTCATTTTTAATATATACCCTAAAATGGGACATCACTTTTATTCCAACCTGATACAATGAGTACCTCTATCCGATGCCATTATCAACCACTCCACTCCCTTTAAACAGAACCATGAGTGCTTAGTGTCACACAGGACATTTCAGCAAAGGCAAAGATGAACACACTGCAAGCACTAGCATTGACCACATTCAAGCAATTTAAGGAATCTATCACAGGACGCAACACCAACAAAATAAAATCAATATGCCTCACCAAGTGATGCATTCTTAACATCCCAGCTAACCACCCACAACCCATATAAGACAATTTCTTAACACCACACAAAATCTGAGAAACCATTGCCACTAGATTCAAGACCCATACACCCTCCACTGGACATGAGCAAAACTCAAACCCAAATACACCAAGATACTCCAATGTCAGCACACCTATCACAAAAAACAAACAAATTATACAACACAGCAAACCTCCCAATCTCTGGTCCAAACCCTCTCTTAAACTCCATGTCCACCAGACATCATCCCGGAAGAAAACCATCCCATTTCAAAAATGGGTCGCCCTGGCAATGCTCCAATACAAACAACCCCAGCGATTGGATCAACAGACAACTGCACACGCTGTCACAAGAAACCAAACAAAATTCAAACCAATACAACATCCACAACACTTCAACATCTACCAGTTTCCAAGGGCTTCAATGACACTAAAACTATTCCCCCCCCTGCACAAGGGGGGGCGTGGTCCTGTTCAAGGTGAAGGTATACAAGGGTTGAGGAGAAGCCATAATAATAATAATTCATAATAAATAATAACTGATAATAATATGCAATAATTATAATACATAATAATGATAAATAATAATACTAATAAATACTAATACTAAATAATAATAAATTATAAGAATGATGATAATAATAATGCTAATAATAATATTAAAAAGGTAAAGTAGAGCTGAGAGGGAAGGGAGGAAGGGAAAAGCGCACCAACAACTATCCCAGGCCCCATCGGAGAGTGCAAATGAACCTGCTTTGGACTCAGGCTGGGAGGACGTGGGCTCCTTCAGGGGTACCAAGGGTAACAGGTTACACAGGGAACCCAAGTTCGGGGACCTCCTATTCAAGTGTAGCTGAATCACCAGTACATACCTCGACCTCTACCAGATAGACAATAGAGTGATGGAGGGTGTAAATTAACAATCTCCCCTCGCCCAGCCCCATCCTGCCGTGTTGAGTTGGAAAAATCCATATACCAGCACCACAGACTGAGTCAGGGGGCCTCTCTAGGTCAAAGGTGACAAAGAGCATTGCGTTGGACCTAGAGATCCCTCCCTGCTTCAGTGATGCCACATTAACCCTGACCCACCTATGGTTAATCAGCTCTTCGTGATATCCTCAATGCAGTAGTTTACCAGTTCCATGGCAGATGCTACCCATTTTTACTACCTAATGTTAAGTTGTGAGGTTATCCGCAAATGCACGGGTGTCTTATTTAGTGTCCGGGTTGTAACATTAACCAGAAGGTAGCGTCTGCGAAGCAGGAGACTCATTGATCACTACTAAGGAACGCAGTTAGGCTTTGGCACTGATGGAACATGTGCCCATCAGACAACTTCGCTCCATTAATTAGGTGGAAGTTAAGAAAACGCTTGAAGCCAGCGGCTAGAAAACCCCCAGTAGCCTCTTCCTTTTTCCTTTGAATTTTAAAGGACAATAACAACAAGGACATGTTTAGAGAAAGTTGGTAAGGAGAGATCTGAAAAGATAGTGGAAGATATAATATAGATGCAGGTCCTCATGACGGCATTGGGTGCAAAAACTGCGGGGTTGGCACTAGGGCCCTGCCTTGGGGTAGAATTAAGCTTAGGAGTAAATCCCATCAAGTTATGATCCAGCATGGCAGAAGGTTCCACCTCTTTGGGTAGGGGCACTTTATCTCACTTGGGGGAGCCCAGCTCTCTTTGAAGGAATCGTGGGTCCAATCAAGGGTTAGGATGTTAATAGGTCCTGGGTCGTTTGTTGGTAGTCACCAGGAATGTCCTGAGGGGATGAACCAATGCAACCCTGTTTCAGGGGCATTTGACTCTTCTATTCCTCAATTTTATGAGAGAGCAGAGGCGAGGCCAACCTCTTGGGCCGGCTCATAAATTCAAGAAGGCAAAGCCCCTTTGCCTCCTGAGACGGCGGAGGGAGAAACTCCCTCACCGTTACAAGCATTTGTTAAGAGCCGCTTAGGGACGGATCTCAAGAATGAACTGCTAAAGAGGAAGCCTCCTAGGGTATCTCACCCACCAGGCAGAGGTGTGCTGTCATTTTACTCGCCCCTACCCCCGGCACCAAGGTGGGACGAAGCCACATTTGAAGGAGGCGCTTCCTCTTCTAACTGCACAATTTTTTGTTTGCGACCAAAATACAGAATTAATAAAGAAAAAGGATGTAAATAAGAAAAAGATACTGTGGTCTCCCACTGCCTTCCTTGGGAGGTGTAGGAAAAGTCTTAATAGGCTCAAAATCATCCAGACTCTGATCATTTCCAGATACAAGGCCTCTCATATGAGCTAGGGTGGACCTAGTCAACCATAACAAATTTCTCCTTGAATTTTGAACCATAAAGAATAGAGATGGCCTAGTCACTCTGTATGTGCATTGGAAGCGGTGAATAGGGATAGTTGGTTGCCAGGTACATCCCCCCATGGTTTTGGCTCTCCCGATGTATCCCACCAATCAATTGGGTTCAAATACATGCTGGTAGTGCACCTAGCCACCAGAACATCTTTAAATAGGATAAAAATTGGGAAATGTAGTATGGTAGGTAATAAGGATGACTAGTGATAGGTAAGGTGGGTGATCACCTTCCTTTTATCTAACCACAGGGGCATTGAGGATAAG
Source organism: Ceratothoa steindachneri (assembly GCA_963969495.1). Taxonomy (NCBI): domain Eukaryota; kingdom Metazoa; phylum Arthropoda; class Malacostraca; order Isopoda; family Cymothoidae; genus Ceratothoa; species Ceratothoa steindachneri. The sequence continues at coordinate 95,573,800 of OZ018335.1, forward strand.
AGGGCGTGTGGGCGTACCTCTCCTCCAGCTGTCGAGCGTAACTAGGGAGTGAGACTAGTTTGGGGGAAAAAAATAATGAAGAATTAAGAGCAATGCAAAGGATTATTTGAAAAGAATGTACTGTGTGAAAGGTTTTGAGTGAGAAATGCTTAAGAGCTATTATATGAAGTGCGAATAGATGATGTGAATGAGTTTGTAAGGGAATGTTCTGAGTTGGTAAGGGTATGTAAGAAGAGTAGAGAAGAAGAGACTTGAAGGAAATATGTATATTAGTGAGAAACCTGTTTTGCGAAGAGATGGAAGAAGGAAGAGAATATAGATTGGTCACATGACAGACGGGAAATGTGGATGATATTGTATGGCATGTGTGCATGGAAGGTTTAGTGACTGGGAGTGGAATGATTTTTTTTTTTTATTATTTTTAGGAGCCTATCTGGCGACTGCTCACTTGGGCATAAGTCGCCGGAATAACGACAGTCAAGCTCTAGGCTACTTTAAAATAAGAATATGAAAACACCACAATGATAAAAAAAGGAAAGATCGTAAGAATTAGGAAGCAATCTCCGGCGTCGGGGGAGGCCCTCTCACCCCTGCGAAGTAGCGTGCGACCTACAAAAAAATCAATAACAAAATATAAAACCTAGTTAAATAAAGGGGAGAAGGCCAGCCTCTCCCCAAAAGTCTATCAGTCAACCAGTCAAGGTGCACGCACTCGTCCCGAGTACAAGGGACAGGCGGTAGCGACCCCGCCCATCCCGGTACCGGGACAGGCGGTAGCGACCCCGCCCATCCCGGTACCGGGACAAGTAACGTGCGCGAAGATCACCCAGATTGGGACATTCGACAAGAATGTGCCGAACAGTCTGGGAGACAACGCAGTCTTCACAATAGGCCGCTGGCGAGCGTTCCATCCGATTGCGATGCGTCACACGAGTGTGCCCGATTCCGAGACGATAGAAAGAGACCTGAAGCCGTCGCGGCATTGGGGGATAGGTCCATGGGAACAGTCGTGGCGTAATGGCACGCAACTTTAAGTTTTCTTCGACCGTCTCCCATCTTCTTTGCCAAGCAGTCCGAAGAGCTGCTCGTATTCATGCCATGTAGTCGGTGTGAGGAAGAGCGAAACGCTGGTCCGGTGGCAGAGTCCTCGCGGACTCTTTGGCGCCCTCATTCCCCACAATTCCTACATGTCCAGGAACCCAGCAGAAGATAATCTCGACATCCACCCGACTCGCCAAAACCGTGGCGTCACGGATTTCGCGAATCAGGGGATGCGGAGATTCCAATGCCCTGAGAGCACTCAGGGCGCTCTGTGAGTTGCTATAGATCACAATCCGGTCTCCGAACCGGTCACGTCGCGTAATCTCCCGTACCGTGGTGTATTGCCACCAGCTCGGCCGTGAAGACAGACGCAGCGCCTGGCAGAGCCCCACTGACTTCAAACAGAGGGGATACGGTGTGGAAGCCGACCGCCTCTTCGGACTTGGAGCCATCCGTATACACTGGCACGGTTCCAGCGTGACACGAGGTGTGCTCCAAAAAGTCGAACGCAATACTCCCGGCGCTGTACAAGCTTTGGGAGTAGAGGCGTGGCGACAAATAGCTAAATGTGGTACCCTCCAGGGTGGCGTCCGGGGCAGAAGGAAGCCAGCGGCCCGAGAGCTATACCTAGCTCTCTAAGCAGTTTCCTAGCCCTAAACCCAAAGGGCTTAGGGTATGTCTGGCGTCTCTCGGCGGCATAGGCACCGTCGAGATCAGCTGCGGATGCAGTGAGAGCTGTTGGCGACTGAGGGAGGCACCGGGCTCGCGCGTACAGGGAGGTGATGCACTGTACGCGGCATAGAGCGAGTGGCATCTCCCCAGCATCGACCAACAGGCTCTCAGTGATTGTCTATGTGCACGATGATGCATACCTTTTGTTGTTAATGTAGGGTGATCCCAGTCAAAACATAAAAGACAACAATATCCAATACGCCACTAATTGAATAGAAAACAGGCCCATACCTTTTTCTAGCAGTATGTTCAGTTGCAATTCTCTAATACAGGATTAAAATAGCCCTTACGATAAAAGTGGTCGAAGGAAATAACTTACCCGTAGGTATAAAAAAAGTGTAGCCCGCTTCAAGCTCGATTCTGGCGCACTTCTCAACTGTATCTCCGAAAAATATGTCGCTCTGCTTCCCCGATAACACCCATTGCTCATACAGCTGCAGATTCCTTTCCGATGGAGGGATCAGCCAAAAGATCTACCACGGAAGATTTGAGATTTAGGCAATAATATTCCTGTTGTGATGGGAGGACGCAATTGTGCCTTTACTAATGAATAAAATGCGCTGAAAAGACGGATTGAGAACCCTAGCGTGTGTAAAATAATTCCATTCATGTGGGTAAATGACCTTGGATCCAGTGGTGAGATTTACCGGCATGAAACGTATCAAATCGCCTGGGGAGAGGGTTACAATTGCGGATTGATGCGGATTTGTGCGCTCCACTCAGCCGGACAGGTGATTGTGAAGCTACAAAAGGACAAATAAGGAGGGCAAGACACCGATTTTCAGCTCTTCTAGTTCCGCTATGACCCACCCATCGGGAGTGCCCATATCTAGTCTTGAGTTGCGCTGGAAGGAGAAATGAGCTCTCAGCAACCAACCTATACAGCGATGGAACACGACCACCAACACCACAAAGCTGGCCAATGGTGGCAAGTACATGGAAACAAGAGACTAATTCTTATTCAGGTGAAGCTGCACTGCTACCCACTCAAGGGAAGTATAGAGGCATATTTCATTCAAAATTAAAAGCGCAATAGCAACGAGGCAACATCGCGCAGAAAGCTCGAAAGGAGAGATCCATAAAGAAAGTAGTGAAGGTATACGAAGTGATAATAAAGTATACTAAGGTGGAAGAGGGGGCCGCTGTATTGGCTGGAACAGTAATAGAGTCCTTATGGCTGCCAGACGGACAGTAGGTGGTGCCTCATGGGAGGTAGAACCAGGTGAAGGGCTCCCAAAAGGCGCACGTAACCTGGAAGGGCCAGGAGTAGTGGGTGCTTTTCTGACCCGAAAAGGGGTACGAGGTACTAGGTCGTGCGGACCATGATAGGATTATATCCTTATCCTATTTATAGGAAATACGGTCAACAGCCTGGACTTCTTTTTCGAACGGATACAAATTGCTGCCTCCCGCGTCTGTGTCCATTCGGAGGCGACTAAAGATTACCTCCAAACCGTGGAGGCATTAGCGGATAGTTCGATGGTCAATGGCGTGGCTCAATGGCGCCCAACTTTAAATTCGAGCGTGAGGTCTCTCATCTTTGCCATGCAACCCGAATAGCTGTCTTGATTCTTGCCATAGTCAGAAGGGGTAAGAGCAACATGGAGGTTTATCGTGCAGTCTGTGCAGACAGACTAGTGTCCTCGTCAGCGTCTTCAATTCCCATAGCCCTTACTTGTCCAGGATTTTTTTTTATAGCACCCATCTACATGTCCAGGAGGCCATTCTCACCATCCTCCCGACTCACAGTTGTCAAGAGCTTACAGATACTGTTAACAAGGGCATGTGGAGATTCCGATTATTCAAGGGCACTTAGCGCCGCGCAATTCGCTATGAATTACAAATCAATATCCGTACAGAGCGGTGTATTGTACTAGCTGGGTGGTGAAGAAATGAAGCAGCAAAAAGGAGGACGAATATAGCATGGACGCAAAACACCCATTGGGAATTGGAGGCAACGGCGTACATCGGCAAGGCTCCAAAATCAAAGGATATTTGTCCCAGCGGCGTGACGCTGGCCTAGGGCTGCATCGAGCCATTAACGTTGCCTTGTCCTGGCTGGTTTCGTAAAGAAAATGAATCTGGCTCCCGGGTGGAGAAAATCACATAGGGTGATGGCGTTGTTATATTTTAAACGTACAGAAACTCGAGGAATAGAAGCCAAAACCAGCGATGATGGGGCTACTAGGAGATTTTATTTATTTTTTTTCATCCTGGGAGCCCGTCTGGCGACAACCTACTTGGGTATAAGTTGCTAGAGAAGAATTCAACGGCTTTATCAACCGACCTAAACTCAACCGAGAGCATTTCCTCGAATGTGGCTCAAGTGCGCTGTCCAAGCACCACCGAGGTTCTCTCGAATGGGAAAGTGAGCGCTTCCATGGAGGTCGTCGATCACTTCACAACTAAAGGACACTTGTGCATCAGGGACTGAGCGTGTAGTCTCCCCTTCAGGTCCCAGAGCAAGAAAAGGGGCCTTGGCAACCGTATTATGACGTGACGAAACTCCGCCGTCCCGTCGAAGTGGGTTGACAGTGGAAAGTAAAATGAAACATCTGTCCAGGTTTAGCTGGACTGTGACTCCATAAATAGAGGGCGGTGTTGAGAGAAAGAAGGGACAACAGATTAGCTGTATAGTGCGCACACACACACTGGCCCAGTCTCCATTCGGTGAGGGTGGGGGCGCGAAACCCTAATATCGCGGGCGAGTGGGCAAGGGAGATTCACCCAACATGGTTTCCAGGAGGCAGAGCTATAGGAGAACGGGCGGAAAAGAGCCTCCGCAGCTCCTTCCAAATTAGCCCTGAAGTATATGGGAAATCCATTGAAGGAAAGTGACCTTATGTCTATATAAAGAACTGATGTGGTCATCTACGGGGAGAAGATTCTCACCGGAATGGCCGAAGACCACCATGAGGCAGAGCACCGAAGGCTCTTGGGCCACAGAGTGATTTTGGCGCTGTTGCCTTCAATGGTTTAATGGACGAGATCGGGCTGCTCAGCGCACGAGCCGCTTCCTCTCCTTCTAACCCAATCCTTCCAAAACGCAACCTAAGATTAGAAAAAAAGAATGATCAAGTGGCGGCGGGAAAAACTGGATCAGTTGACAATGGGTAGTGCACAATCCAGAGTCGAGTACAAGGGGAAAACGGTAGCTACCCCGCTCGCCCCATTACCTAGTCCTCGATGGGTTAAGAGTGGAGGGTGCCTTTATCTTCGAGCCTAAGATGCCTGGTGGCGGAGTCCACGACACGAGTCTCTCTTTGGCCCCTTGATACGATATAAGGTCCGAGGACCGTACGGCAAGCCATATTCTAATGGCCGATAGGGTGGCAGAGGCAACACCTCCGTGGTAACAATACCACCCAGCACGCAAGGACTCAAGGCGCCTGTCTCGATCAAATGTGATGAATGTATGGGTGCGTCTCGAGCATCCCTCCTGTTTCATCGACACACGTTTGACCTTGACCACCCCCTGGTAGGCCAGCTCTTTTGTTATATCTTCTATGGAGTAGTCCAGCAATTCTCTTGCTGGACTAAGGGTAGAGTGTGGTGCCACATGCAGAGTGCGCCATCGAGCGTCCAAAGGGCGGTCAGTATGGCACCCTGAGGAGGAACCTCAGCGTTAACCAGAAGCTACGGAATGCGGGGCGCTGCTGGAGGATGCCTCCGTTGGAGACCCGCACCCCATCAGCCGCGAGAGAAAACAAGAAACGCTTGAAACTAGCCTGGTAGTCTCTCGCTGAGGGGCCACAACCTCTCCTAGCCTCAATTCTCCTTCTAACTTATTTGGGGGGGAGAGCAGGGGTAAGGGATTTAGTGCCCTTCTTTCTCCCGTCGAGGAGTCCCCGTGACCGGACGCCAAGCCTCGCTCTGGGCCTTGCCCGTCTCCGGAGCCCGATTCCCGAGGTGTCCTCTCTTTCCGGACCGGCAAGGGAGGCCCAGGTAGACCGTTACTCCTGGTACCTGGTGGAGCGACACGACCTCCCAACCCGTGCTCTCAACCAACCTTTATTCCTTCTACACAATTCTATTATACCCTTTTTCCTCCACTTTCTTTACTAGCTTCTCTCTGATTTTGCAGGCTAGTCGCCAATCAGCTTTCATCCATTCATCCTTGGGTGGGGCCGGGAGGTGTGTGTCGGGAATTGGGGGTAGTAGTGGGGTGGCTGGTTCACCCCCTACTCTTGGTTATGATTAAGGAGGTTGGTTTTAACATGTCTGCATTCTTGCCACCCTTTTCTTCTCTCCTGGCCAATCTTTCTTTTCTTTATCCATTCTTTTCATGTACCCACAAAAGTATGTGAGGTGAGAGTGTAGTGGTTGTTTGTGTTCGCTTCCCCTCGCCCATGTCAGCGCCTAGTCTCAGTCTTCTTTTCCAGGATGTTGTGGGTTGGCGAGTGGCTGAAGACCTCCATCGCGGTCATATATGAATGTGCTGTACCAGAAGACTGGCTGAAGAGGGATAAAGCTCCTCGATCATGTTATATGAAGGTTATGGAGTGTGTTCTAGAAGAAACAATTAGGGAAAGGATAAACTTTGACGACATGCAGTTTGGGCTCATGCCTGGAAAAGGATTTTGATAGGGTACCAAGAAATCTGGCGAGGTGGGCAATGAGAAAAGGAGGGATCGAGGAGTGGTTGGTTAGGGTGGTCATGGCTATGTAGTACAAAGGTTCAACAACCCAGGTGACGAGAAATGGAGAATTGAGTAATGACTTCTCTGTGAAGGTTGGTGTGCATCAGGGATCCATTTTGAGTCCCTTGCTCTTTGTTATGGTCCTGGAAGTGCTGTCACAGAATTTTAGAACAGGATTGCCATTCGAGTTGTTTTACGCCGACGATCCAGTGCTGATTGGCGAGGATGAGAGGACGGCACTTGAGAAGTTAAGGGAAGGGATGAATTTCATGGGGCTGAGAGTGAATTTGGATAAAACAATGATGATGATTTCAAGAGTGGGTGGTGGTAATGACATCATTGAGGGTATGTGGCCGTATGCAATCTGTCACACAGGGGTAGGGAATAACACTATTATGTAATGGATGTGGTTTGTAGGAGCATAAAAGATGTAGTGGTATCAGGGGTAGACTGCAGAATGATGGAGAGTTTCAGTGCACTGTGGAGAGGATTGTATTTGATGGTGTGTCGTATGAATGCGTAGAAGAGTTCCGCTATCTGGGAAATATGGTCAGTGCAGGAGGAAGTGCTGGGGCGAGTCCCGTGGCAAGGGTTAGAAGTGGTTGGAAAAAGTTCAGAGAGCTGCTTCCTCTCTTGATGCCGAGAGGTTTTTTCCTCCGAGCTAAGGGACGTCTGTACACTACGTGCGTACGAAGCGCAATGTTGTACGGCAGCGAAACTTGTGCTGTGAAGGAAGAGGACATCCAGAGGCTCAAGCGTAATGAGATGAGAATGGTGAGATGGATGTGCGGAGAAGCTCTGAATTTGAGGCCTATAAGTGACAGAGTTGCGAACTGCGAATTAAGGGATAGATTGGGGATAGAATGCATTAGTGTGGCACTGAAAAGAGTCAGACTGAGGTGGTTTGGTCGTGTGGAAATGATGGAGGATAATAATTGGGTGAGGGTGTTAGGAGTTTGAAGGTTGAAGGTATAGCTGCCAGAGGGAGACCGAGGAAGACGTGGAATGAGGTCATACAGACACCTCAGAGAATCTAACCATGTACCCAGGCAAGTTCCCAGTGCCTCCCCCTCCCCCGCCTGCAAACTTACCTTTTTTCCTTTTAATATGTGATACCAGACGGAGGTGCCACCAAAATCAATGTAAAGTCTGTGTAGCAGCCAGACACGGACATAAGACAGTACTTTTGAACTTTAGGGTACATCATATCTTCTAGAACGTTCGTCGATTCTGTTTGAGCTTCTTTAAGATGGCGGGGCCAAACCTTCTCCACCCAATCAATCTGACGAACCTGAAAGGAACAGAATTCTCAGCTAAGACCAAAATAGTTAATTTTAGATTCCCCCTAATGGAACAGCACCCTACCAGCAACACGAAGACAGGAAACAAACAGCCCAAACAGTCATGGTTATTACCCACTTTCAAGAGACGAGAATCAGGATTGGACACCAGAAATAAAGGTAGTCATATAATGTACAGTGCACACATGTACACATCTTTGTAATGAATAGTATACACAAGCTCTGGCACTTTTTTTTATAGAAAATTTGCATCAGTGCTTGTAACAAACAGAACACATGCTTATGTTGCAGCTCCAAACAAATACACATGTGTTTATTTGCCAGAATGCTGCCAGAAAAAGTTAACATAGACACAAGTGAAGCTAATACTGTCACACAAAGCTGTAATTTAATTGCTTCATCCATTTTTCACATTATGGATGTGATCCCTGAACCGGATAATGAAATATACGAGTATAAGAGTAATGGTTTGGTTTTTATTTATAATTTTCTACTACCCAGTTTGGCTATTCCATTATTTAGGAACAAAGGACTAGGCAGCCTTGCTATACTGTACGCCTTTATGTAAAATGTGTATATTTTCTACATTTCATACCTTGTTTATGCTTCACGAGTCAAATATGAAGGAAAAAAAAATTACTTTTTTTTCCTTAGAGTGAACATTAATGAGTTAACTTTGGTGCCTCCCAATCTTCCTTTTAAGATAGTCAAAATTGCATCACCTTTGGTAGTAACAAGGAAAGGAAGTACCCTAGGAGACCTTACGGTCCATTCAAAGATGGTACCTTTGTACTAGCAATCGAGCGGGCACATGGCTACTCAATTGTTTTGCGTCCCTAAACGGCCACTTTTCAAGACTTTGTCTAGTCTTGACTTGAACTGGTGAACAGATTCACTGTTGACAACTTCCAATGGAAGTGCGTTCCAACTACCGCAGATACTGTAAGTGAAAAAATTTCCACACCGATTGCGGTTGTAACGCTTCAGTTCAAGTTTGAAGCCGTGATTGCACGTTCTGTTCTCACTCAGTGCGAAAATATCCCGGTAATCAACATTGTCGAACCCTCGAAGTATTTTGAAAACTTCGATGAGCTGACCAAGCAGTCTACGGTTTTCTAACGAGAACAGATCTAATTCCCTTAGTCTATCCTCATAACTTTTATGTCGGATAGAGGGAATCAGCTTGGTTGCCCTGGCTTGTACGCGTTCCAACCTTGCGATGTCCTTTCGAAACGAAGAACTCCAAAATTGTACGGCATACTCCAGGTGCTGCCGAACGAGGGAGTTGTACAGACAAAGTACTATCTCCTTGTTACGGTATCCAAACTGGCGTTTTATGTAGCCTAACATCCTTTGGGCTTTCTTCTCTGCCTCGATGCACTTTTTCGAGAACTTGAGGTCGCTAGTGATAGTTACACCAAAGTCCTTCTCAGTGTCACTCGATTCAAGAGCAGTGCCCTTAAGGATGTACTAAGATTTGGGGTTTCGGTGGCCGATATGCATTACTTTGCATTTCCCCACGTTGAAAGACATTTGTCACGTGTCCGACCACTCCCCAATCCTTTGAAGGTCCTCTTGGAGGCGGGCAGTATTCCCCTCCCCAGCACATAGGCTTGCAAAGTCTGCTCTTCTCAAGTCAAGTTTCCTTGATTGATGGCAACAGACCTTACCTTCGGGATCTTAACGGTAAATCTAACTAGCTGGTGATCAATGCCACCGAGCTCTTCGCCTACAGAGAGATCCTCAACGATATCATCCTCAGAGGTGAAGACCAAGTCGAGGATATTGTCTCCTCTCGTCGGTTCTCTGACCCATTGAGTGAGGAACTCATTGTGGCGAACTACAGGAGTAGCGCGCTCTCGCCACAGGCTGCTCTGGTTTCTCAGTCAACTTGGCTGTTGAAGTCACCCATAACGATGCACACACTGCCTTGAACAAGCTCACCCAGCAGCTGGTACAGTTCCCTGTCCTTCTCAACGGGTTGGGAAGGAGGTGTGTAAAGCAGCAGGGTCCTGTATCTGACAGGACCTATCTCTAGGTCAACGCCTAGGAGCTCGTGGTCGGATATAATGTTGGAGTTCGTAGATTCGATTATATCCTTGACATACAACATTACACCGCCACCCTCTCTGTCTGGCCTATCTTTGCGGAAGAGTTAGTAGCCCGAAACCGTGAATTCGCCTTCAGTCTCGGTTTGAGGTTTTTATCTACGATTCTGTTATGGCTACCATTTCGGGTTCTTCCGTCGCTACGAGGCCACGGAGCTCAGGAAACTTGTTCCTGATTGACCTCGCATTGAACAGAACTTTCAGGGAGTCCCCTAATGTAGGACCCCCTATACTCTTCCGTTTCCCGGCTTCTTGGTTGTCGTGGTGGCACCATTTTTGACAACCTCCGAGAAGGTTGTTTGGGGAGGTACTAGCGTACGTCCGCCTTCCCAATGGGCCGGACACTCCTTTGGGTGCACTCCACGACATCCTGTATGGGGTTAGCTAGGAATGCCTTGCCCTTAAAGGAGAGGCGCACCCCATCCCTTTGGTAGAAGGTCTTTTCTACCATAGAATACGGCGTACGGTTTCTCTCTCAAAACTCATATTGACAACGATTTGTAAATCTTCTATCTGCATTCTCTGTAATCTGTGCCACATCCCTTCCCACTTCCCACAAAATGTTTGAGATTGACATTAATACCTTCATCACCTACAATGCTGACTACTGCCACTCTCTTCTCGCTGGATCACAGGCTTCCACTCTGAGACCTTTCCAACTGGTTCAAACATTGTGGCCTGTGTTCTTTTCTGCAAGGAACATTTCTCTCATCCAACTCTGCTCTACAAACTGCGCTGGCTGCCCATTCAATAGAGAAGTACCTTTAAAGTCGTTCTTACATAAAGGACTGTAAATGATACAGCCCAAACCCACCCATCTTCCTCAATCAGCCAATGAGAATCCTACAATCTGGCTCAGCTGCCCAAGTAACTGGTTCCTCATAGTCATCTATGTATGTTGCATGGGTGATCGGGCTCTCTATACAGCGACCTCAAAAAGTCATGCGAGTCTCTGTAAAAAGGGGTGGGTACCACAGAACTTTTTGCATTCATCTACCTCTACAATTCACAAGTTGGTATCCGACGAGAGGTTTATAAATGTACAGGTTTTATGAATCTGCACTCAATTAAGATACTTTTATTTCTCAGGGGACATATTGATTAATGTGGGATCCGAACCAAGGGTATCTACAGGTTATGACAGCCATCGGAAAGGCGACCCAAATAGACTCGATCCAGAGAATAATCCCACTCAATGTGGCTTAACTTCGCTAAAATCGGAAGCAGTGGTTACACTGGGTGACTTTCGTGGGTGAGTGTGTCTATTAAACCATAGCTAGAGTAGAAGTGCTAAGCGAGCTGCAATCTAAGTTGGATTTGTGTCTAGTAGCCAAGCACCTACTTTTATGTGTTTACTACTTGCCATATTTGACATGATTGTGTCCAGGATGCCTGGGACTGAACATTCTTCCAGGAGAGAAGGTTAGAATCACCAATTTAATCAAAGGTACCTGTGAGTGAAATTATGTGATGTATGTGATGAAACAAATCAACCATCCACCACCTGAAAGGATAATGCATGTAGCCTCTCTCCTGCTGCTACATTCCACCAGCCAAACATTGGCATGCACACCTATGGAAAAGTAAAGATGCTCTTCTTAAATCTCCACATATTTCAGCAGCTGAGTTGCAAAGGAAGGAACCACCCTAAATTCCTGGAATATGTGGCACAGCATACCATCCAGCATCGCTTGCAGAAGGAACTGCAGTTGCCATGTCATCACACCCCAGATTTCATCATTACAACACCAAAGAAAACAATAAAACTTCCAGACCATGTGATGATGTGGGGCTGCTTCTGTGGCGCTAAGAGTAGAGGGGGCTTGTGCTTCCTCCCTGGCAATGTTATAATGAACAGTGACCGGCATTTTGAGGGATTAGATGAGCAGCTATTCACAGTGTAAACCATTCATGGATGTGACTTGTTTATGCAAGATGGTGCACTGTGTCACAAAACTAAAAAAAAATGTTTCAGTGATCAAGATATACATGTTTGAGTGGCCTAGCAAATCACCAGACTTAAATCCTATTAAAAATGCCTGGTCATAGACGAGACAAAAGTTGAAGTCCATGGATATGAAGTGTGCCAAGATTGAAGGAAAACACCAAGAAGATGTGGTTACAGGATCTGGATGGCGATTATTTCAATAGGCTGTCTGATTCTATGCTAAAATGGCTCTGGACAACACGAGGTGGAGCACCAAGTACTAATGAAGGGGAAAGTCCAGGCCTATCCTTGTTTATATACCATAAAACAACAAAAATTATGACCACACAGGAGTAGGTCACTAGACTTTGGCAGGTGAATTTACTCATGAGAATGGGAATGATGGGCATGCTGCAATACACTCCTCTCCCTCCCTTGGTTCCACTACAAAAAAAAATCATTATTATACAATGTACCAATTGTACCTATATGCTATACTACAAAACTGATGAATCCATTTATCTTCCCATACCCACTACTGTCCTTCCTTTGCCATTATTCTTACCATTAGAAGGGACATTACATAGGGATGGCTATTTCTAATTTTAAGAAATATCCACATTTTCCCATGCCTTTCTTTGTTCATCCACATTCCTTGCCACTTTGTTCCTTACTTAAATTAATCGCATTTGCCACTTACATTTTTCCCTCTCCTAAAAAGACCAATGTACACAACACTAAAATTTTGGTGGGTTGAGAAGTGACCCTAGTTTAGATCCAAAGTTCCTGGAACCTTAAGATACTAAAAATTAAAAAGAGAAACCAGAGACAAGATGTTAAATAAGGAAGAGAAGCGTAAGAAAAGGCAATAAATTGGAAGGGCAAATCACAAGCCATGGTAAAGTGAGATTCTATCATTTGATAAGGGCAAAATGGTACATTTCAGAAGCACCACAGTGAGCTTGAACAATCTACCAGGTAAGCCTATAAAGTGATGCTGTTTGGGAAGCTTCTCATCATTCCATATGCTATTTCTTTTAGTCATACCTATTTACCATCATTAAAAAAAAGGAAGTATGCATTTCATAAGAGCTTACGCTAACATGGTAATTTGCAGAGTTTAAGAAGGTGAAATATAATCTAAAGTCTTACCACTGATGGTGCCTCTACCAAGTTCTCAAGTTTGGTGTGAGAGAACTCCAATGAGATCACATTTAGCAGTTTGTCTTTATCTTGACTCTCATAATACCTCTGCCAATCCTTCATAGTCATCTCAACATTCTTTTGTGTGTTCACATCCATCACATCGAGCATTCGCTTAGACCCTGCAAAGAATTAATTAATTAATTCATCTATGAGGAAGGAAACAAATCCTTCCCCAGAAGGGAAACATAACCATCCTCCCCCCAACACTAAAAGCAAACCCAAGGACCCACAACCTACAACTATACTACATACCAAGACGAACGCTGGCTGCAACAGAACCTAATGACACACTCAAAATCAAAACTTTGCTACATTCTTGACAATATACAACCCATAGTACAAAAAACCCTTCGGCCTCATTCAAGGAAATACACCACTCAATATAAAAAAAACAAAAAAAAAACAAATGCAGGATCACACTGGGTATGGGAATAAACAATACATAAAAAATACCAAAGATAATACAATAATGAACATATTGAGAGCATTCAAAAGAAACACATTCAAGAAATCAAAGGACTCCATCATCCACACTTTGTGACCAAAAGGGCGTCTTCTATTGCTCGTCCCGGTACCTCGACGGGTAAGGTGTGTGAACACCCCCTAAACTAGGACTCTCAAAAAGAATGTGCCGAACGGGCCAGGGCACAAGGCAGTGGTCGCACTAAGAAAAACCAGGAGAGCGCTCGATCAAATGGCGGTGCGTCGCGCGTGTGCCCAAATCGAAGACGACAGAAATCGACCTAAGGCCATCGGGGCTTTGGCCGGGTAGGTCCATAGGAACAGTCGTGGCGCAATGACACGCAACTTTAAGTTCCCTTCGGCCGTCTCCCATCTTCTTTAACAAGCAGCAAGGAATGTTGCCCTGATTCTCGCTATGTGGTGTTTTTTTGCTGTCGTTTTTTTCCATTTTGGGAGCCCATCTACCGATTGCCTACTTGGGCATAGGTCGCCGTACACAACACAGACTACTACTAGGTTATATTAAAAAAACAAATAAAGATAAAAAGGACAAAGGCTAAAAGAAAGTAAAAAGAAAAAGATAAAGACAAGAAGGAAGCGGGCTCTGGCATCAAAAAAGGTCAAATAGAGTGGAGAAGGCCAACTTCATCTAAAACGTTGTATAGTCCACAAGTCTGTGTGCACGAACCAGTCCCGAGTAAAGGGACAAGCGGTAGCGGCCCCGCTCGTCCCGGGTAACGTGCGCGAAGATCACCCAGACTGAGGGGACATTCAACAAGAATGTGCCAAACAGTCTGGGGGACAACGTAGTCGTTACAATAAGGCGCAGGCGAGCGCTCCATCAAGTGGCGGTGCGTCCAATTTGGAGACTACAGCAAGCAACCCGAAGCAGTCGCGGCATTCGGGGGTAAGTCCATAGGAACAGTCGGGGCGCAATGGCACGAAACTTTAAGTTCCCCTCGACCGTCTCCCATCTTCTTTGCCAAGCAGCCCGGAGAGCTGCCCGTATTCCTGCCATGTAATGGGTGTGAGGAAGAGCGAAACGCTGATCTGGTCAACCAGTCCTCGCGGACCCTTTGGCGCCCTCATTTCCCGCAATTCCTACATGTATACAGGAACCAAGCAGAAGATAATCTCGACATCCGCCCGGCTCACGTAAACCGTAGCGTTACGGATATCGCGAACCAGGGAATGCGGAGATTCAAATGCCTCGAGATCACTCTGGGCGCTTTGGGAGTCGCTATAAATCCAAATCCTGTCTCCGAACCGTCACGTCGTGATATCTCACGTACCGAGCGGTGTATTGCAAACAGATCGGTCGTGAAGACAGACGCAGCGCCTGGCAGAGCCTCGCTGACTTCAAAAAGAGGGGACACGAAGTGGAAACCCAACCCCCTCTTGAGACTTGGAGCCTTCCGTATACACTGGCACGGTTCAAGCGTGACACGAAGTGTGCTCCACAAAGGCCGAACGCAATACTCCCGGCGCTGTAGAAGCTTTGGGAGCAGAGGCGTGGCGACAAATATTCAAAGGTGGAGTCCTGGGCAGAACCAGGGGCGCTACCGGCCCGAGAGCTATACAGAGCTCTCGAAGGAGTTGGGTTTAGGGTATGACTGGCGTCTCTTGGCTACATAGGCACCGTCGAGATCAGCTGCGGATGCACTGAGAACTGTTGGCCACTGAGGGAGGCGCCGGGCTCGAGCGTACAGGCGAATAATGCACTGTGCACGGCGTAGAGCGAGTGGCATCTCCCCAGAATCGACCAACAGGCTTTCAATGGGGAAACTGCGGAAGGCACCGGTCGCCAGGCGAAGGCCGGTGTGGTGGATCGAGTCCACCTTCCGCAATAAACGCTCGGCTGCGGATGCATAAAACTCGCATCCGTAGTCGAGCTTCGAACGAACAAAGGATAGATAAAAAAGTAAGGCAGTAGCCCAATCAGCACCCCAAGCGCTGAACGGCACGGAACGGAGAATATCCATGGCGCGGGTACAAGAGACCCTAAGGCTGCGAATATGAGCCTCCCAGGTGAGGCGTCGGTCAAATACAAGACCAAGGAAACGGTGGGATTCAACCACTTCCAGGCGCACCTTATTGAGAAAAAAGTCTGGGTCAGGGTGAGCCGTGGATAGCAGCATAAGTGCACCACCTTAGTCTTGGCCAAGGAAAACCGAAGCCAGTGCGCTTCGGAATAGCGAGAGACGTGTTTCAATGCATGTTGGAGTCGACGCTCCAGAGTTGGCATTTGTGCCAGGCCCAAAGAGATCGAAAGCTCGTCCACGTAGAGCGTAGCAAGAGCATCTTCCAGCAGCAGCAAGGTGATGCCGTTGATGCTCAGGGCAAAGAGTGCGACACTAAGGAGACCCTCTTCTTGCTTCAATGGGCCGGAGAGGGCTCCCCCCATCCGTACGCGGAATCGACGATCTCGCAAAAATTTAGATATAAAGATTGGGAGGCGTCCCCTCGCCACCATTGTGTGGAGAGTCTCCATGATACCCTATCGCCATGCGGTATCATGGGCCTTAGTGGCGTAGTGCTGTTTACAAAGGAAGGCCTCGCACATAGCATTTTCCAAGCGGAGCAGAGCATCCGACGTGGAGTGGAACTTAGCGAAGCCGCACTGTGCATAGGACAGATGGCCTCCGATGTCCAGAAAAAAAGCTAATCTATCATTTACCAATTTTTCCATCAACTTGCACACGCAGGAGGTTAGAGAGGTTGGGCGGAAACCGGCCGGGTAAAGTGATCTGTCCCGGGGTTGCAAAAAGCGAGCACAGTAGATATTCGCCTGGAATCTGGGAGGATACCCTCTACCCAGATCCTGATGAACAAATCTAACAGAAAGCCCATGCCTCGCTCACCCAAGTGTCGAAGCATGGCGTAGTGGACATCGTCAGGACCAGGGGCGGTGTCCGCGCACGCAGCGAGAGTGGAACGACACTCGCTCAAATTAAACCTGTCGTTGAAGGGTTCTCCACCTCTGGCCTCCGCGACATCACGACCCACATTGAATGCTGGCGGAGTCGCATCCAGGCTTGAGAATGTGTAGAAAGGGGTCGCGAAGGATTCCGCTAAGGACGCGGGTCCGAGATTGAGGTCTCATTCTTCTGGAGAACGGGAGGGCGATCCCGCGAGAACTTGCCCCAAATTATTTTGACTCGCTTCCACACCTCTGTTAAAGGGGGTCTTCCTGTTAAGTGAAGAAATGTATGCCCGCCAAGAAGAGAAGCGGGTGTGCTTCGAAACATACCGGAACCTAGCCCTAGCTCGACGAAATTCACCGACAGTGAAATCGTTCGGGCGGCACTTATAGCGCATGTAGGCATAACGTTTCTGTTTGAGGGCCGCCTCACACTCGGCTGACCACCAGGGGAGCGGTCGGCGTGCAAAACAGCCATGCGTTCTAGGAATGGTAGTTAGGCACATCGCGATGAGGTTACCAGAGAAGAACTCCTCGACTGAGACAGATAAATCAGCCATTTCCTGAAATGCGGATCACCCCGCCCACGCCAAGCACCACCGGGGCGGGCTCTCAGGCGTCAGCGGCCCAGAAAATTATATTTGAATGGGAAAATGATCCCTACCATGGAGGTCATCGACTATCGCCACCTAAAATCAGCACAAAGATAGATCGCGGCAGGAAAATGAAGCGGTTCTCTAGCAGTGATGCGTAAACTCATCCACATCCAGCTCGTCAAGGATTTGGCCCCCGTTCAGATCTCAAGAGGGAGAAAGGGACGCGGTGGAAGTCTCCCGTGTCGAAGTCGGCTGACGGTGAAATGTACTGGGAAATAACAGTCTACCTCCTATCCAGGTGCAGCTGCACAGCTATTGCTTGAAAGGAGGTATCTAGAGCAAAGAGAATAACGGAGACATCATGCCGGGTGTAATTTGCGCATCCTCCTGACCGGCCCCCATCCCGCGGTGGTGGGGTTGCAAAACCCTTATACTATGGGAGGGTGAGCAGGGGGCACACACCCAACATGCTCTCCTTCAAAAAGATAGCCAACGGGGAACGGGACGAGACGAGCCACGACAGCTCCTCTCAGTTGACCCGGAGTCCGCGGCAGAACTCCGGGCGCTGGTGGTCGGACAATGCGCTGAAGGCGTTGTCGCCTTCGAGGACTTATCGGAGGAAGGTTGGGTTCGCCATGCGAGTATTTTCCTCCCTCCGCATCGAAATCTTAGGTAGGCGGGCCCCGCCTTCGAGTCACCCAGCCTACTACTTGGTGTGGGCGTAGGAGCCGAAACTCCATTAGTGCTGTCCTCCTTTCGAGAGGCAGGTTTAGAAAGCCCGAAACATGGCCTCGGGACCAACTTCAGGGGTGTTGCCTCCTGTG
The DNA here is from genome assembly GCA_963969495.1 of Ceratothoa steindachneri. Lineage (NCBI taxonomy): Eukaryota > Metazoa > Arthropoda > Malacostraca > Isopoda > Cymothoidae > Ceratothoa > Ceratothoa steindachneri. The sequence continues at coordinate 95,591,557 of OZ018335.1, forward strand.
AGTCTAACGAGACGGTGGAAGTGGGCGGCCGTTTTGCCTTAAGGGAAACGGTCACGGTGGGGGAAGGAGGGGAAGCCCTGGTTTTAAGTGGGGCTGGGTTTGAAACCGTAATACCACCAGCTGTACTAGGGGAACGCACGGGGTGGGTAGAAGAGCAAAAGGGGTTTCGAATGGGCGTGGAAACGACCGTGCTCGTAGGGCTGGAGGGGCCAGTAAATGAGAGACGATCCTGTGCTTGAACGGCCAGGATTTCCTTCTCAAGGATACGCACCACATTGCTTCGAAGAATCGGGGTGCGGCTCTACGCAATTGACACACTTGGCCACACATGATTTGGACTTATCGTGTGCAGCCTTGGAGCAACTTAACAGACTTCGGGTAACCCCGACTTTGCGCGTGTACAGGAGCGATTAATATGGCCCAAGCGGTGGCAGTAGTAGCACCTCCGCGGCAGTGGCACAAAAGCTTCCACACGGTAGCGATACCAACAGGCACGCACCGGCTCAGGGAGCTTATCACAGTCGAACGTAACGAAGAGTGTAGTGGTGGGTCTCTGGGCCCCTCCCTGTTTTCTAGAGTGCTGCGTCACACTCACCAGCGTGGCATCAAGTGTCCGAAGGGCACTAATCATGGCACCTCGGAGGGATTCAACGCATTTGAAAGGCTGCCTTCAGAGAAACGGGTCATCTTCGGCTCTCTACGCTCTGCGCACTTGCACTTTTGGTCTTGGTCAGGGACTCTCCACCGGAGAGCACCGGGGCCAGACGTGCCGATCTTCGTTTGGTCGCTTGCCGAAACGGCAGCGGACTCGTTCGTACCCATGGCTCCCGCGGAGGGAGAAGAGCCCTTAGTCTTTTTACTCTTGTTCCTCTTGTCTTTCCTTTCTAGGAGATGAGGTTGGGGAATGAACCCGCTTATCTCTCCCACCGGCAGGAGCCTCTAGCTCAGAAGGACGGCCTCGGCAATATCCTTCTCAAATCGAGAAGGTCTTGGCTGTCACAGGGGCACTAGCAGGGGGAGGAGATCTCTCCTCTCCTTGCGAGTTCTCGGGGACCCAAGCCGCCTGAAGAGGAGCTTGCATAGGCGCGGACTCGGGTTCTGTGCTTGGCACTGAGCCTAGGTTTGAGGTGACAGTTTGGCGCTGGGTCACCTCAAGAACCATGTCCATCTCAGGGACGTGCCTCTGTGTGCCCCCCCCCCCCGAATAAGTCACTGAGCCCATTCGAGGAGGCTTTTGTCCTGTCTTCTTGGCCAAGCGAGCCAGCACCCGTCGGGAAGGAGAGGGGAGGACGTATAGCACCCCCTGTAAACACTAAATTCGTGCCAGCAGGAGATAAGCTGGCATGGGCCGACGAGCCCTATCATGCCTCTCCTCCCTAAGGGGGTTAGCCCTACCGACCCACTCCCACCAGGAGTGGTCAATTATAGCCCACTGGTGTGCTTTCTTTGTAGTCCCCTGGGAAAATAAAGAAGGGACTGCCGCTACTAAGAGGGAGTCACCCAAGGGCAACTCCATAGAAGGGGGTGAAGGGGAGCCCCCCTCTAAGAATGTAAAGAGGGGGGGACCTCCTTTTTTACTGTAAAGCTAGCCGACAGTGATGAAGGGGAAGTGGAGAGAGGGTTGTTTTTAGATTTTTATAATTGGACATAGTGACCCTATTAGTGACACGGGATGCATACGCTAATCCCCCCACGCAGTAGCCCTCTCTGCGAGGGGTGAAGAAGGGGCCAGAACCAGCTGCCGCCATTTAAGGCCACTCCACCGGCCTAGTGGCGTAAAATTGATAGAGATTGAAAGGACAAAGAAAGGGGAAGTGAGGAAGGTGTGGGTAGGGATGAAGCAGGTTATTAAAAATCCACCCCTCCCCCCCAAAAAATCGGAGCTCAGTGGTGAGGGGGCATTTACCCCTCATCCCTGATCCAGGTTGGTTGGGTAAGAAGAAGCTGGTCAGCGTCTACCCTGTGAAATTAGAGGCCAACGAGAGAAAGTTGTGAGAGAAGTTATATAAAAAGTGAAGAAGCAGGGTGCGAAGACAGGGTGTCAGAAAGAGTGAGAAGAGATTAAGCTGGGGCCGGACGGGGTGCTGAGTCCCATCAGCATGTGGAGGAAAGCAAATTGCTGTGCCCCTTATGGGGGCATCCCAGGTAGAGAATGTCGAGAAAGTGGTCCCGAAGGACTGCCACAGAGGCAGGGTCTGAGATTGCGGTCCCATTTTCCTGGAGAACAGGAGGAGTAACAAGGAAAGGAAGTACCCTAGGAGACCTTACGGTCCATTCAAAGAGGGTACCTTTGGACTAGCAATCGAGCAGGCACATGGCTGCTCAATTGTTTTGCATCCCTAAACGGCCACTTTTCAAGACTTTGTCTAGTCTTGACTTGAACTGGTGAACAGATTCACTGTTGACAACTTCCAATGGAAGTGCGTTCCACTTACCACAGATACTGTACGTGAAAAAATGTCCACACAGATTGCGGTTGTAATGCTTCAGTTCAAGTTTGAAGGCGCGATTGCGCGTTCTGTTCTCACTGAGTGTGAAAATATCCCGGTAGTCAACATTGTCGAACCCTCAAAGTATTTTGAAAACTTCGATGAGCTGACCACGCAGTCTATGGTTTTCCAGCGAGAACAGATTTAATTCCCTTAGTCTATCCTCATAACTTTTATGTCGGATAGAGGGAATCAGCTTGGTTGCCCTAGCTTGTACGCGTTCCAACCTTGCGATATCCTTTTGAAATGAAGGACTCCAAAATTGTACGGCATACTCTAGGTGCGGCTGAACGAGGGAGTTGTACAGACAAAGTACTATCTCCCTGTTACGGTATCCAAACTGGCGCTTTATGTAGCCTAACATCCTTTGGGCTTTCTTCTCCACCTCAATACACTGTTTCGAGAACTTGAGGTCACTTGTGATAGTTACACCCAAGTCCTTCTCAGTGTCGGTGGATTCAAGAGCAGTGCCCTTAAGGATATACTGAGATTGGGGGTTTCTGTGGCCGATATGCATCACTTTGCATTTGTTTACGTTGAAAGGCATTTGCCACGTATCAGATCACTCCCCAATCTTCCCAAGATCTTCCTGCAGGCTTGCAGTATTTCCATCCTTTGCAACGTTCATACCAAGCTTGGTATCGTCGGCAAATTTGGAAATCTTGGCAACCATGTCACCGTCCATGTCGTTGACGTAGATGATGAATAGTAGTGGTCCCAGGACAGAACCTTGAGGCACCCCGCTAGTAACGGGCACCCACTCAGAAGCCTGTCCATTCACCACCACCCGTTGCCGTCTGCCACTTAGCCAGTTCTCGATCCAGCCAGCTACTTTTCCGTCTATGCCCAGCGCTCGCACTTTCCGGAGAAGGCGGCGGTGTGGTACCTTATCAAAGGCTTTCTGAAAGTCTAAGTAGACCACATCCACCGCCTTGTCCTGATCGTGCTCATTGAACACGAAGGGGAAGAATTCCACAAGGTTCGTCAGGCATGACCGTTGCCTTCGGAAGGGTGGGGTCCGGCGAAAACTTACCTCAAATCCTTTTGACTCTCTTCCACACTTCTGCTAGAGGGGTCTCCCATTAAGTGAAGATACGTATGCCTGCCAGAAACAGAGGAGGGCGTGCTTCCAAACATTCCCACTCAAGGAAATTCACTGACAGTGAAACCATTCGGGCTGCACATCTAGAGTATGTAGACATTACGCTTCTTTGTTGGCGTGAAAAATGGCTAATGTTCTAGGAATAGTAAGTGGCGCACAGAGATGAGTTTGCAGGATAAGAACAACGGCCTCATCCACTGACCTAAACTCTTCAACTAACTGAGAGAAATCAGTCATTTCTTGAAATGGAGACCAATATGCGAAGCACCAAGCATAAGTGGGAAGTATGGGTGGGTGGGGGGAGTCCTTCAGGTGGCAGCCGTTGAGAAAAGAAAATGATATTTGAATGAGAAAGTGATCACTACCATGAAGGTCATCGACCACCCCTGAATCAAAATCAAGCTACGCATCCAGAGAACACAGGGATAGATCAAGAAAGTAAAAGGAAGTGATTTTTCGGGCAGTAAACTCATCTACATTTAGGACACCTATCTCCAACTTGTCGATCTAGTCAACAAAGACCTAAACCCTAGGAATGATCTAGTAGTCTCCACTGAGGTATTGACTACTGTTCAAATTCTCGAGCAGTAGAAAGGGCCTTGTCATCCGTGCCACGATGCGGCGGAAGTCTCCCGCATCGATGTTGGCTAATGGTTGAATGTACACAGAAATAACGGTATACCTCCTATCCAGGTGCAGCCACAATGCTCCTGGCTGAAAAGAGATATTTAAAACGAGAAGAACGGAGATAGCGAGGTAAATTACGCATCCTCCTGCCCTGCCCCAATACCGTGGCGATTGGGTAGCAAAGCCCTTATATCCCAGGAGGGTGATATCTTTTTACATAACACCTGGCACGTTTGTGCTGTGTTTTAATTTTGTTTTTTGCAGTGTTATTACCTGTGCTTTCACCATTTGCTGTGTCGCTTTTTTTGCTTTTAGGTATTGTTTACTAGCTTGTCCGCCTTAGCTTTGTAAGAGACTTGTTACCAGTTTACGTTCGTTCGTTTGTGTTTACTGCTCGAGTGCATCGTTGAATTGTGTTCCCCCTAATCTGTGATGTGTGCTTGATCTGCTATTGTACATCTTATCAGTAACTCATGGTCAATTATATATTTTTTTTCCCTTCCCTTGCCTCTCTTCTTCTTTCGCACCCATGTGGTTTTTTATTCAAGCCGCCTCGTTGTTACCTCCGCTGACTTCCCGCTCACGCCTCCCCCTCCCTATAGACCGCTAATTCTGATTCGTCACTATCTTTTTCCCTAGTTTCTTGTTTCTATCGTAATTTTATTTGTTCACACTATTCGATTACTCTTTATTTTGTCTCGATTGTTGTTTCTCTTGTTATTGTGTCGCTTAAGCCACTCTACTTATAGAGTTAATTTGCTTTTCTCCCATTATTGCGTCGCTTAGCCACTCTACTTATATAGTTAACTAATTTGTGTTATGATTGATAGGTTAACGATTCTTGCCCTCGATGGAACTGCTACCGGTGTTTCTCAAAACACTCTTACTCACATTAGAAAACTTTTTTACTTGAATCAAGCCCCCCCACTTAGCCCTGATTCTTCTTCACCCGTTCTCTCAACGTCTCTCCTCAATGTCAGAAGCCTCTCGAAGAAGGCTGACTACATTCATGACCTGATCGTTAACACTCGAGTCACTCTCCTTGGACTCACAGAAACTTGGCTCGCCCCTTCTGCTTGTTGTTTAAATCTCACTAACCCTGATGGTTACGTCCACTCACATACCTCCCGCGGTGGTGGAGTTGCTCTCATTCACAGTGCCTCCTTTCCTCTGAATAATCTGCCAGCTCCCCCTCTTCTTTCTATGGAGGTGCTCATCAATGTCTCTGATTCCACCCCCTCTCTAACTATCTTAGTCCTCTACCCCTCCACCCCCTCTCTAACTATCTTAGTCCTCTACCCCCCCCCCACCTCCTCCCTCGAGCTTTTTCTTGATGAATTTAGTACCCTTCTCACTGGCCTCTCTGCTAATCCTCGGTGATTTCAACCTTCTGGCCACAATCCTAATTTCAAAGCCTTTTCTGAAATCCTTGATCTCTTCTCCCTCACCCAACACGTTTCTTCCCCTACCCACTCTCAAAGTAACATTTTAGACCTTGTAATCTCTGACTGTCTTATTTCCAACCTGACGACTACAAATTTGTCCAATGCTATCTATATCTGATCACTTCCTTATCAACTTCAACTTCTCTATCCCATTCCATATACCTCCCCAGCTGTGTCATAATCCTAAGCCTTTCTGTCGACTAGCCTCCATTGATATTCCCTCCCTATCTAATGATGTGGCCTACAAACTTCCTCCCATTGATGCTTCTGCCTCTCCTGACCAGATTCTATCTTCTTTGGAGCAACCCACTTCTCACTTGTCTTGATGCCCGCTCTCCCCTTGTCACGGTGCCCCTTGGTACTCTATGGAACTCCTCCGTGCTAGGCAGTCCATGCATGCCCATGAAAGAGTCCTTAGAAAGGCTTGCACCCGTGGGCAAGACACGACCCCTCTCTCGCTGGCGTTCCGACTTGCTTGTGAAGCCTACTCACGTAATCTGCTTACTGTTAGTAGGAATAATCCCCGTACCGTCTTCCGCCTGCTCTCCTGTCTTACTTCCCCAGCCCAGGTCTCCCCACCCATTAGCCCTGCTACTCTCTCAAATTTCTTCGCAGATAAGGTCACTAACCTCCGTGCCTCCCTCCCTCAGCCTTCTGTCCCAGCTCCTGCCATTCTCCCTGACTTCCCGCCTCAGCCGCTTATCGTTTTCCCCGCTGTGACCGCGTTGGAGCTTACAGCCCTGCTCTCGCGTTCTAAGAAATCGGGCTCCCCAAAGGACATTTTTCCGCCTAAACTGTTATGTAAAATTCGGCCTGCTATCCTCCCAACCCTTTTTTACCTGTTCAACACTTCACTTGCAACTGGTCTTGTTCCCTCTTCCTTTAAACGTGCCCACATCCGTCCGATTCTTAAAAAGCCTCAACTGAACCCTACTGACCCTTCCAATTATCGCCCGATTTCGCAACTTCCTTTCCTCTCTAAGGTTCTGGAGAGAGTGGTTGCTTCACAAATCAACAGTCACATGGTGGCCTGTAGCATTGATGAAACCTATCAATCTGGTTTCAAGTCAGGTCACTGCACAGAAACCGCCCTTCTCAATGTGTCCGATTGCTTACGAAGAGCCACGGACAGGGGTTGTGCCTCCATCCTCGTTCTACTCGACCTCTCCTCTGCCTTTGATACTATTGACCATACCGTCCTACTTGATCGTCTCAACTCTTTCCTCGGCATATCAGGCATCAGGCACCGTGCTTGACTGGTTCCGCTCTTACCTCTCGTCTCGTACCCAATCCGTTGTGATTGACGACGTTTCATCCGACTCTACCCCCATTCGCTTTGGAGTGCCACAAGACTCTGTCCTTGGTCCTCTACTATTTCGTATCTACCTTCTCCCTCTTAGTTCCCTTCTCCGTAATCTCGGTCTATCCTTCCACTTCTATGCTGATGACACTTAAATTTTCGTTTCCTCATCCCCCACGTCTCTTGCCTACTCTATCACTGACCTCCTGGCTGCCTACTCCTCCATTTCTGACTGGCTCTCTACCAACTTCCTCAGGCTTAATCACTCCAAAACTGAGGTCCTCCTCGTCGGCACCCCTGCTCTAGTCAAAAAATCTAAATCTCTCTTTCCCTCGCTTACTCTGGGCGGTAATACTATCATTTTCTCTGACTGCATTAGGAATCTGGGTGTTGTTTTTGATGAGCATCTCTCTTTTAAGCCTCATATCCGCAATGTCAGCAAATCCTCTCTATGTTTCCTTCGTAACTTCTCTCGCATTCGCTCTCACTTTGATCGCCAAAGTCTTGAGACTGCTGTTCATGCCTTCATCACCTCACGCATTGACTACTGTAACTCTCTGCTTGTGAATCTGCCATCCTCCTCTCTCCGCCCCCTTCAACTTGTACAGAACTATGCCACCCGGCTTCTCCTCCGTCGCCCTCGCTTCTCTCCCTCGAAACCCTTGCTGCATGAACTGCACTGGCTCCCTGTCAGATCCCATACTCACTTCAAGATACTTCTCTTCACATTTAAGGCCCTAAACAACAAGGCCCCGTCTTACCTCTCTTCTGCCCTCTCGCCACGCCATGTCCCTCAGGCCCTTCGGTCATCACATGCACCTCTTTTGAATATTCCTTGTTTATCCCTCTGCTCATGGGGGACTGCTCCTTCTCCATCTGCGCCCCTAAGTTGTGGAATGCTCTTCCTGCTGAAATCAGGTCTTCTTCCTCTCTTACCACATTTAAGCGTCTCTTGAAAACGCATTTTTTCAGTATTGCCTTCTCCCCCCTCTTGAATTTCCATTCTCATCTCAGCACAATGTGCGCTCTGGGAAGGCCTCAGGCCTGGAAGAGCGCATTACAAAAGACTTATTATTATTAAGGAATTGCCGTTTTCCCTTTTGAGGACTTATGGGCTAAGGGTGAGCTGGCTATGCACGTATTTTCCTTCCTCCGCCTCAAAACCTTTGGTGGGTGGGATGGCTTTAGTGGAGGGGATCCTCTCCTTTGGATGTTCCTACCGTCTCCGAGCAACCTAGTCCAGCTTTGAGAGAGAGCGTAGGAACTGAAGCTCCTTTGGTGCTGTCCTCCTTTTGGGGGGCAGCTTTAGGAACCCGAGAAAACTGCCTCAAGACCAATTTCTGAGGCATTTCATATTGTGAATCTAACGACTCGGTGTCGGTGGAGAAGCCTGGCTATTTCGCCTTATAGGAAATGGTCACATTGGAGAAGCGGGTACTGGTTTTAGCCAAGGCTGGATGTGAACCCTTTGTGCTGCCAACTCTACCATGGGAGCGTCCAGGGTGAGTTGAACCTGCAAAAAGGTCCGAATTAGCGTGCAAACGACTGTGATCGTAGGAATGGAGGGGCCAGGAACTCAGAGTACCTTTTTTAAAGGTGAGACATAGGACGTCCCAGCCAGCGCCACCCAAGGCCTTAGCTTTCCGAAATGAGAGACAATCCAGCTTGAATGGCCAGGAATTCCTTCTCCAGGAGATACACACCACAATGATTCAAAGAAGCAGAGTGCGCCTCTTCGCAATTGACATATTTGGCAATACACGATAGGAACTTATCCTGTAGGCCTTAGAGCAACTTACATAGACTTTGGGTAAACCAGTCTGCACATATACACGAGTGATTCATATGTCCACCTCTGCGACAGTGGTACGAATGCCTGTAGCAATAGCGATTTTTTTTTTTTAAGAGCTCATCTGGCGACTGCCTACTTGGGCATTAGTTGCCGTATTAAAACTGGCCTAGTTCTAGGCTACTTTAAAATAAAATTAAAGAGAAAGAAAAAACAACACCCCAAAAAGGGGGAAAGGAAGCAAGCTGGTGCGTTGGGGAGAGGTCCCCCCCGGCGCAGGAGCGTGCAACTAAAGGGGAAAAAAAAAACAAATGTTAAAAAACAAAACAAAAAAAAGAAAACAAACCTTGCTTAAATAATAGGGAGAAGGCCGGCCTTCCCCAAGAAGTCAACAAGCCCACAAGTCAATGTGCACAAATCCGTCCCGAGCACAAGGGACAGGCGGTAGCGACCCCGCCCATCCCGGTACTGGAACAGGTATCGTGCACGAAGATCACCCAGACTGGGAGATTCGACAAGAATGTGCTGAACAGTCTGGGGGACGATGCAGTCGTTGCAATAGGGCGCAGGCGAGCGCTCCATCAAATAGCGATGCGTCACACAAGTGTGCCTGATTAAGAGACGACAGAAAGCAACCTGAAGCCGCCGCGGCATTGGGGGATAGGTCCATGGGAACAGTCGCGGCGCAATGGCACGCAACTTTAAGTTCCCTTTGACTGTCTCCCATCTTCTTTGCCAAGCAGTCCGAAGAGCTGCCCGTATTCCTGCCATGTAGTTGGTGTGAGGAAGAGTGAAACGCTGGTCCGGTCGCAGAGTCCTCGCGGACTCTTTGGCGTCCTCATTCCCCGCAATTCCTACATGTCCAAAACCGTGGCGTCACGGATATCGCGAACCAGGGGATGCGGAGATTCCAATGCCCCGAGAGCACTCAGGGCGCTTTGTAGGCCAAAAAGGTCGAACGCAATACTCCCGGCGCAGTACAAGCTTTGGGAGCAAAGGCGTGGCGACAAATAGTCAAATGTGGTCCCCTCCAGGGTGGCGTCCTGGGTAGAACCAGGGGCGCCACCGGCCCGAGAGCTATATCTACCTCTCAAAGGAGTTTCCTGGCCCTAAACCCAAAGGGCTTAGGGTATGACTGGCGTCTCTCGGCGGCATAGGCACCATCGAGATCAGCTGTGGATGCAGTGAGAGCTGTTGGCGACTGAGGGAGGCACCGGGCTCGTGCGTACAGGCGAGTGGCATCTTCCCAGAATCGACCAACAAGCTCTCAATGAAGTGCGGAAGGCACCGGTCGCAAGGCGAAGGCCGGTGTGGTGGATCGAATCCACCTTCCGCAATAAACGCTCGGCTGCGGATGCATAAAACTCGCATCTGTAGTCGAGCTTCGAACGAACAAAGGATCGATAAAAAAGTAGGGCAGTAGCCCTATCAGCGCCCCAAGCGCTGAACGTCACGGAACGGAGAATGTCCATGGCGCGGGTACAAGAGACCCTAAGGCTGCGAATATGAGCCTCCCAGGTGAGGCGTCGGTCGAATACAAGACCAAGGAAACGGTGCGACTCAACCACATCCAGGCGCACCCCATTAAGAAACAAATCTGGGTCGGGGTGAAGCCGTGGATGGCGGCAGAAGTGTACCACCTTAGTCTTGGCTAAAGAAAACCGAAACCTGTGCGCTTCGGCATAGCGAGAGACGCGGTTCAATGCCTGTTGGAGTCGACGCTCCAGAGTTGGCATCTGGGCCGCGCCAAAAGAGATCGAAAGGTCGTCCCTGTAGAGCGTAGCGAGAACATCTTCCGGCAGCACCGAGGTGATGCCGTTGATGCTCAGGGCAAAGAGTGTGACACTGAGGTAGCAATAGCGATACAAGCCAACACGCACCAACCCGGGGAGCCTGTCACGGTCGAACGTGACGAACAGTGTAGGGGATTGGTCTCGAGGCCCCTCCCTATTTTCTCTAAGGTCATATCTTCTAACGAGTAGTCAGAGTGTCCATTTACCTAAACCATTCCTTTCAAGAAGTTCATGGTAGAGTGCGGCGTCACATTCACCGGCGAGCCATTAAGTGTCCGAATGGCACTAATCATGGCCGCCTCGGAAGGGTCCAACGCATTCACCAGAAGGTTCGGGTCCGAGAAACTGGTCACCTTCGACATTACCAATCAAGCTACCTACTTCTCTCCTCTGATGGATTATGTTGCCCTTGGCCAACAGAGTGCAATCAGTAGAGCGAATAACCAAAGAGCGTTGTGGCCAACGGGGTCGAAAATGCCAGGTATCTCTTAGTGAGGCTCCTCTCAGCACACTTGCGACTTTGGTCTTAGTCTGGGCCCCCCACACGAGGGCGCTTTGGGGCCAGACCTGCCGATCTCGGCCTTTCGCTTACAGAAACGGCAGCGGACTCATCAGTCCGGAAGCGTATGTAAGGATTGAAGGATGTGAAATGAAACTCATTCTTTCACTACCACCATCCCATAGGTCTTGGCAGTCAGAGAGGCACCAGCTAGGAATGAAGGTCCCTCTGCTTCTTGAGAGTCCTCGGGGGACCTGAGCTACCTGAGAACCAGCTTGCACAGGGGCGCACTTAAGTTCGGTGTTTGGCACCAAGCTGGGGTTCGCCCCATGGAAGATCCTGCTCTCTAGGTCACCTACGGAACCATGTCCAAGGCCGTTGTTCGCCTTGGCCAGCGAGCTGACCTCCATCGAGAAGAGGGGGCCAGGCACGCTTACCCCTTGCAGACCTGTAACGCAGAACTTTAGGAGGCATAGACCGACATGCCCGGTCTATGCCTCTCTTCTTCTTTCGCACCCATGTGGTTTTTTATTCAAGCCGCCTCGTTGTTACCTCCGCTGACTTCCCGCTCACGCCTCCCCCTCCCTATAGACCGCTAATTCTGATTCGTCACTATCTTTTTCCCTAGTTTCTTGTTTCTATCGTAATTTTATTTGTTCACACTATTCGATTACTCTTTATTTTGTCTCGATTGTTGTTTCTCTTGTTATTGTGTCGCTTAAGCCACTCTACTTATAGAGTTAATTTGCTTTTCTCCCATTATTGCGTCGCTTAGCCACTCTACTTATATAGTTAACTAATTTGTGTTATGATTGATAGGTTAACGATTCTTGCCCTCGATGGAACTGCTACCGGTGTTTCTCAAAACACTCTTACTCACATTAGAAAACTTTTTTACTTGAATCAAGCCCCCCCACTTAGCCCTGATTCTTCTTCACCCGTTCTCTCAACGTCTCTCCTCAATGTCAGAAGCCTCTCGAAGAAGGCTGACTACATTCATGACCTGATCGTTAACACTCGAGTCACTCTCCTTGGACTCACAGAAACTTGGCTCGCCCCTTCTGCTTGTTGTTTAAATCTCACTAACCCTGATGGTTACGTCCACTCACATACCTCCCGCGGTGGTGGAGTTGCTCTCATTCACAGTGCCTCCTTTCCTCTGAATAATCTGCCAGCTCCCCCTCTTCTTTCTATGGAGGTGCTCATCAATGTCTCTGATTCCACCCCCTCTCTAACTATCTTAGTCCTCTACCCCTCCACCCCCTCTCTAACTATCTTAGTCCTCTACCCCCCCCCCACCTCCTCCCTCGAGCTTTTTCTTGATGAATTTAGTACCCTTCTCACTGGCCTCTCTGCTAATCCTCGGTGATTTCAACCTTCTGGCCACAATCCTAATTTCAAAGCCTTTTCTGAAATCCTTGATCTCTTCTCCCTCACCCAACACGTTTCTTCCCCTACCCACTCTCAAAGTAACATTTTAGACCTTGTAATCTCTGACTGTCTTATTTCCAACCTGACGACTACAAATTTGTCCAATGCTATCTATATCTGATCACTTCCTTATCAACTTCAACTTCTCTATCCCATTCCATATACCTCCCCAGCTGTGTCATAATCCTAAGCCTTTCTGTCGACTAGCCTCCATTGATATTCCCTCCCTATCTAATGATGTGGCCTACAAACTTCCTCCCATTGATGCTTCTGCCTCTCCTGACCAGATTCTATCTTCTTTGGAGCAACCCACTTCTCACTTGTCTTGATGCCCGCTCTCCCCTTGTCACGGTGCCCCTTGGTACTCTATGGAACTCCTCCGTGCTAGGCAGTCCATGCATGCCCATGAAAGAGTCCTTAGAAAGGCTTGCACCCGTGGGCAAGACACGACCCCTCTCTCGCTGGCGTTCCGACTTGCTTGTGAAGCCTACTCACGTAATCTGCTTACTGTTAGTAGGAATAATCCCCGTACCGTCTTCCGCCTGCTCTCCTGTCTTACTTCCCCAGCCCAGGTCTCCCCACCCATTAGCCCTGCTACTCTCTCAAATTTCTTCGCAGATAAGGTCACTAACCTCCGTGCCTCCCTCCCTCAGCCTTCTGTCCCAGCTCCTGCCATTCTCCCTGACTTCCCGCCTCAGCCGCTTATCGTTTTCCCCGCTGTGACCGCGTTGGAGCTTACAGCCCTGCTCTCGCGTTCTAAGAAATCGGGCTCCCCAAAGGACATTTTTCCGCCTAAACTGTTATGTAAAATTCGGCCTGCTATCCTCCCAACCCTTTTTTACCTGTTCAACACTTCACTTGCAACTGGTCTTGTTCCCTCTTCCTTTAAACGTGCCCACATCCGTCCGATTCTTAAAAAGCCTCAACTGAACCCTACTGACCCTTCCAATTATCGCCCGATTTCGCAACTTCCTTTCCTCTCTAAGGTTCTGGAGAGAGTGGTTGCTTCACAAATCAACAGTCACATGGTGGCCTGTAGCATTGATGAAACCTATCAATCTGGTTTCAAGTCAGGTCACTGCACAGAAACCGCCCTTCTCAATGTGTCCGATTGCTTACGAAGAGCCACGGACAGGGGTTGTGCCTCCATCCTCGTTCTACTCGACCTCTCCTCTGCCTTTGATACTATTGACCATACCGTCCTACTTGATCGTCTCAACTCTTTCCTCGGCATATCAGGCATCAGGCACCGTGCTTGACTGGTTCCGCTCTTACCTCTCGTCTCGTACCCAATCCGTTGTGATTGACGACGTTTCATCCGACTCTACCCCCATTCGCTTTGGAGTGCCACAAGACTCTGTCCTTGGTCCTCTACTATTTCGTATCTACCTTCTCCCTCTTAGTTCCCTTCTCCGTAATCTCGGTCTATCCTTCCACTTCTATGCTGATGACACTTAAATTTTCGTTTCCTCATCCCCCACGTCTCTTGCCTACTCTATCACTGACCTCCTGGCTGCCTACTCCTCCATTTCTGACTGGCTCTCTACCAACTTCCTCAGGCTTAATCACTCCAAAACTGAGGTCCTCCTCGTCGGCACCCCTGCTCTAGTCAAAAAATCTAAATCTCTCTTTCCCTCGCTTACTCTGGGCGGTAATACTATCATTTTCTCTGACTGCATTAGGAATCTGGGTGTTGTTTTTGATGAGCATCTCTCTTTTAAGCCTCATATCCGCAATGTCAGCAAATCCTCTCTATGTTTCCTTCGTAACTTCTCTCGCATTCGCTCTCACTTTGATCGCCAAAGTCTTGAGACTGCTGTTCATGCCTTCATCACCTCACGCATTGACTACTGTAACTCTCTGCTTGTGAATCTGCCATCCTCCTCTCTCCGCCCCCTTCAACTTGTACAGAACTATGCAACCCGGCTTCTCCTCCGTCGCCCTCGCTTCTCTCCCTCGAAACCCTTGCTGCATGAACTGCACTGGCTCCCTGTCAGATCCCATACTCACTTCAAGATACTTCTCTTCACATTTAAGGCCCTAAACAACAAGGCCCCGTCTTACCTCTCTTCTGCCCTCTCGCCACGCCATGTCCCTCAGGCCCTTCGGTCATCACATGCACCTCTTTTGAATATTCCTTGTTTATCCCTCTGCTCATGGGGGACTGCTCCTTCTCCATCTGCGCCCCTAAGTTGTGGAATGCTCTTCCTGCTGAAATCAGGTCTTCTTCCTCTCTTACCACATTTAAGCGTCTCTTGAAAACGCATTTTTTCAGTATTGCCTTCTCCCCCCTCTTGAATTTCCATTCTCATCTCAGCACAATGTGCGCTCTGGGAAGGCCTCAGGCCTGGAAGAGCGCATTACAAAAGACTTATTATTATTAAGGAATTGCCGTTTTCCCTTTTGAGGACTTATGGGCTAAGGGTGAGCTGGCTATGCACGTATTTTCCTTCCTCCGCCTCAAAACCTTTGGTGGGTGGGATGGCTTTAGTGGAGGGGATCCTCTCCTTTGGATGTTCCTACCGTCTCCGAGCAACCTAGTCCAGCTTTGAGAGAGAGCGTAGGAACTGAAGCTCCTTTGGTGCTGTCCTCCTTTTGGGGGGCAGCTTTAGGAACCCGAGAAAACTGCCTCAAGACCAATTTCTGAGGCATTTCATATTGTGAATCTAACGACTCGGTGTCGGTGGAGAAGCCTGGCTATTTCGCCTTATAGGAAATGGTCACATTGGAGAAGCGGGTACTGGTTTTAGCCAAGGCTGGATGTGAACCCTTTGTGCTGCCAACTCTACCATGGGAGCGTCCAGGGTGAGTTGAACCTGCAAAAAGGTCCGAATTAGCGTGCAAACGACTGTGATCGTAGGAATGGAGGGGCCAGGAACTCAGAGTACCTTTTTTAAAGGTGAGACATAGGACGTCCCAGCCAGCGCCACCCAAGGCCTTAGCTTTCCGAAATGAGAGACAATCCAGCTTGAATGGCCAGGAATTCCTTCTCCAGGAGATACACACCACAATGATTCAAAGAAGCAGAGTGCGCCTCTTCGCAATTGACATATTTGGCAATACACGATAGGAACTTATCCTGTAGGCCTTAGAGCAACTTACATAGACTTTGGGTAAACCAGTCTGCACATATACACGAGTGATTCATATGTCCACCTCTGCGACAGTGGTACGAATGCCTGTAGCAATAGCGATTTTTTTTTTTTAAGAGCTCATCTGGCGACTGCCTACTTGGGCATTAGTTGCCGTATTAAAACTGGCCTAGTTCTAGGCTACTTTAAAATAAAATTAAAGAGAAAGAAAAAACAACACCCCAAAAAGGGGGAAAGGAAGCAAGCTGGTGCGTTGGGGAGAGGTCCCCCCCGGCGCAGGAGCGTGCAACTAAAGGGGAAAAAAAAAACAAATGTTAAAAAACAAAACAAAAAAAAGAAAACAAACCTTGCTTAAATAATAGGGAGAAGGCCGGCCTTCCCCAAGAAGTCAACAAGCCCACAAGTCAATGTGCACAAATCCGTCCCGAGCACAAGGGACAGGCGGTAGCGACCCCGCCCATCCCGGTACTGGAACAGGTATCGTGCACGAAGATCACCCAGACTGGGAGATTCGACAAGAATGTGCTGAACAGTCTGGGGGACGATGCAGTCGTTGCAATAGGGCGCAGGCGAGCGCTCCATCAAATAGCGATGCGTCACACAAGTGTGCCTGATTAAGAGACGACAGAAAGCAACCTGAAGCCGCCGCGGCATTGGGGGATAGGTCCATGGGAACAGTCGCGGCGCAATGGCACGCAACTTTAAGTTCCCTTTGACTGTCTCCCATCTTCTTTGCCAAGCAGTCCGAAGAGCTGCCCGTATTCCTGCCATGTAGTTGGTGTGAGGAAGAGTGAAACGCTGGTCCGGTCGCAGAGTCCTCGCGGACTCTTTGGCGTCCTCATTCCCCGCAATTCCTACATGTCCAAAACCGTGGCGTCACGGATATCGCGAACCAGGGGATGCGGAGATTCCAATGCCCCGAGAGCACTCAGGGCGCTTTGTAGGCCAAAAAGGTCGAACGCAATACTCCCGGCGCAGTACAAGCTTTGGGAGCAAAGGCGTGGCGACAAATAGTCAAATGTGGTCCCCTCCAGGGTGGCGTCCTGGGTAGAACCAGGGGCGCCACCGGCCCGAGAGCTATATCTACCTCTCAAAGGAGTTTCCTGGCCCTAAACCCAAAGGGCTTAGGGTATGACTGGCGTCTCTCGGCGGCATAGGCACCATCGAGATCAGCTGTGGATGCAGTGAGAGCTGTTGGCGACTGAGGGAGGCACCGGGCTCGTGCGTACAGGCGAGTGGCATCTTCCCAGAATCGACCAACAAGCTCTCAATGAAGTGCGGAAGGCACCGGTCGCAAGGCGAAGGCCGGTGTGGTGGATCGAATCCACCTTCCGCAATAAACGCTCGGCTGCGGATGCATAAAACTCGCATCTGTAGTCGAGCTTCGAACGAACAAAGGATCGATAAAAAAAGTAGGGCAGTAGCCCTATCAGCGCCCCAAGCGCTGAACGTCACGGAACGGAGAATGTCCATGGCGCGGGTACAAGAGACCCTAAGGCTGCGAATATGAGCCTCCCAGGTGAGGCGTCGGTCGAATACAAGACCAAGGAAACGGTGCGACTCAACCACATCCAGGCGCACCCCATTAAGAAACAAATCTGGGTCGGGGTGAAGCCGTGGATGGCGGCAGAAGTGTACCACCTTAGTCTTGGCTAAAGAAAACCGAAACCTGTGCGCTTCGGCATAGCGAGAGACGCGGTTCAATGCCTGTTGGAGTCGACGCTCCAGAGTTGGCATCTGGGCCGCGCCAAAAGAGATCGAAAGGTCGTCCCTGTAGAGCGTAGCGAGAACATCTTCCGGCAGCACCGAGGTGATGCCGTTGATGCTCAGGGCAAAGAGTGTGACACTGAGGTAGCAATAGCGATACAAGCCAACACGCACCAACCCGGGGAGCCTGTCACGGTCGAACGTGACGAACAGTGTAGGGGATTGGTCTCGAGGCCCCTCCCTATTTTCTCTAAGGTCATATCTTCTAACGAGTAGTCAGAGTGTCCATTTACCTAAACCATTCCTTTCAAGAAGTTCATGGTAGAGTGCGGCGTCACATTCACCGGCGAGCCATTAAGTGTCCGAATGGCACTAATCATGGCCGCCTCGGAAGGGTCCAACGCATTCACCAGAAGGTTCGGGTCCGAGAAACTGGTCACCTTCGACATTACCAATCAAGCTACCTACTTCTCTCCTCTGATGGATTATGTTGCCCTTGGCCAACAGAGTGCAATCAGTAGAGCGAATAACCAAAGAGCGTTGTGGCCAACGGGGTCGAAAATGCCAGGTATCTCTTAGTGAGGCTCCTCTCAGCACACTTGCGACTTTGGTCTTAGTCTGGGCCCCCCACACGAGGGCGCTTTGGGGCCAGACCTGCCGATCTCGGCCTTTCGCTTACAGAAACGGCAGCGGACTCATCAGTCCGGAAGCGTATGTAAGGATTGAAGGATGTGAAATGAAACTCATTCTTTCACTACCACCATCCCATAGGTCTTGGCAGTCAGAGAGGCACCAGCTAGGAATGAAGGTCCCTCTGCTTCTTGAGAGTCCTCGGGGGACCTGAGCTACCTGAGAACCAGCTTGCACAGGGGCGCACTTAAGTTCGGTGTTTGGCACCAAGCTGGGGTTCGCCCCATGGAAGATCCTGCTCTCTAGGTCACCTACGGAACCATGTCCAAGGCCGTTGTTCGCCTTGGCCAGCGAGCTGACCTCCATCGAGAAGAGGGGGCCAGGCACGCTTACCCCTTGCAGACCTGTAACGCAGAACTTTAGGAGGCATAGACCGACATGCCCGGCTATCACTGCTCCCACCGGGAGCAGTCATTTTGGGGCCACCTGCCTGCTTCTCTTGGCTTTCCCCTGTGAAAAGAAAGGGGCTACCGCCGCTGGTGCAGAGGTGGAGTCATCCATGGTTGACTCAATAGAAGAGGATGAGGGGAAAAGCCCTTTGCCACATGGGGATGGTGAGAGGGAAGCCCCTTCACCGGTCTACAGGGTGCCTCAATTTTCCTTGTCCTTCCCGACACCTAGGGAGGGCGAGGCCGCACTTGAAGGTGGATCACCATGCACATCTCCACTATTGCAATCTATTGTAACCATAGTTATGAGGAAGAATAAATAACACATGGAAAATAGATACAATGACGTCCCAATGACTTGGGAGGTTAAGAGAAAAGTCTCCACAGGATCATAAAATTCCAGAATGTGATCATAGATGTACAAATACTTAGTCAACGAGTCCTGCATTGATGGGTTTGACAACCCAGAAGTTCTGTGGATAGGAGAGCAAGTGTAGAAAGGCCTATGCAAGCGGGTCCACTAACAAGTAGGATGGATGATCACTTATCATCATCATAACCAGGCTTTAGTGATCCCAAGACAGCATGTAGTCCATAAAGGCACAATAAGTACTGGACTAAACTCTGTCCAGGTAGGATAGGGGATAGCTGTAATAATAATAACAAAACAAACAAACAAACAAAACATTTATTTCGGAAAAGTACATAAAACTCTTACGTAGTATTAAGGTGGAGAAAATGAGGTGAACCTAATATTCACGGGCAAAAACACCGATTCAAGTCTTAGAACCCAAACAAGCGAGAGTCCTCCAACTTATTACATCTAAATTACATAGGGACTCCTTCTATGAGCTGGGTCCAACATCAACTTTAGCGATTTTTTGTGAGCAGTGGCGGCTGCTTTGATCCCTACAATGTAGCTAGTTTGCCGGAGAGCGAAATGCCAGTCCTACTAGGGCAAAAGTCACGGTAATCTCGCTACAGCCTAAAACTAGGCTAGATTAAAAGAAAAAATCATGTAAAAACATGCGAAAGAACAACCGATACAAAAAACAAAAGCTAAAAATAAGATAAGCAAAAATGCAACAAGAAGGTAGCGCTCCAGCATCAGTTTTGTGTTGTTTTTTTCAAGGGAGCCCATCTGGCGACTGACTGCTTGGGCATAGCTCGCTGTACACGACACAACCTACTACAAGGCGATATTAAGAAACAAATAATATATAAATAACAAATAACAACGCAAAAAGGACAAGGGCTAAGGAAAATAAAACAAAGTAAAAAAGCAAGAAGGAAGCGCTCTCCGGTGTCAGGGGTAGGCCCGCCTCACCCCCGGCGCAGGAACATGCAAAAAAACAACAACAGTCAAATAAAGGCCAGCCTCCTCCGAAAAGTTGTAAGGGACAAGCGGTAGCAGCCCTGCTCGTCCCGGGTAACGTGCGTGAAGATCACCCAGACTGGTACATTCAACAAGAATATGCCAAACAGTCTGGGGGACAACGTAGTCGTTACAATAAGGCGCAGGCGAGCGCTCGATCAAGTGGCGGTGTGTCCAATTTGGAGAAGACAGAAAGCAACCCGAAGCAGTCGCGGCATTCGGGGGTAGGTCCATGGGAACAGTCGGGGCGCAATGGCACCCAATTTTAAGTTCCCCTTTGCCAAGCAGCCCGGAGAGCTGCCTGTATTCCTGCCAGGTAATTGGTGTGAGGAATAGCGAAGCGCTGCTCTGGTAGCCCGGTCCTCGAGGACTCTTTGGCGCGCTCATTCCAGGCAATCCCTACATGTCCAGGAACCCAGGAGAAGATAATCTCGACATCCGCCGGGCTCGCCAAAACCGTGGTGTCACGGATATATCGTGAACCAAGGGATGCGGAGATTCCAATCCCTGAGAGCACTATTGGAGCTTGGAGCCATCTGTATACATTGACACGGTTCCAGCGTGACACTTCCTGGCACGCAGTGATGCCTAAACTCATCCATCCACATTTAGGACACCTATCACCAGCTCGTCTATCAGATCGACAAGGAATTGACCCCTAGGATTAATCGAGTAGTCTCTCCAGAGGAGTTGTCTACTGTTCAAATCCCAAGCAAGGGAAAGGGCCTCAGCAACCCTGCTACGACACGGCGGATGTTCCTCCCGTCAAAGTCTGCTGAAGGGTGAATGTACGCAGAAATACTTGCTATCCAGGTGCATCTGCACAGATACTGCTGAAAGTAGGTATTTAAAGCAAAGAGAAAAAAGGAGACATCATGACGGGAGTAAATGGCGCAAAACCATTATACCTCGGGAGCGTATAAAGGTTATATTAAAAACAAATAATATCTAAATAACAAAAAACAACAATAAAAAAGGACAAAGGTTAAGAAAAAAAGAAAAAGCAAAAAGGCAACAAGAAGGAAGCGGGCTCTGGCGCCGGGAGTAGGCCTGCCTTCCCCAGCGCAGGAACATGTGACCAACAACAAACAGTAAAATAGAGTGGAAGAGGCCAGCCTCCTCCAAAAAGTCGTATAGTTCCCAAGTCTGTGTGCACGAACCAGTCCCAAGTAGAAGGAACAATGGGTAGCGACCCCGCCGGGACAGGTCACGTACGCGAATATCCCCCTGGTGGGCAGAGGGCACACGCCCAGGATGGTCTCCTTAAAAAAAAATAGGTAATGGAAAACGAGAGGAGACGAGCGTACTCACTCCTCCCAGTTGGTCCGGAGTATGCACTAATTCCCTTGAAGGAATATGCCTCCGTCCCCCGAGGTATAGCTCCGAGGAGATGCGAGGGTCCTCTGAAAGAGAAGACCTTCATGGGAATGACCAGACCGTAGGCTTTCCGCAGGCAGAACTCAGGGCGCTATTGACCAAATAACGCGGTGTCGCCTTTGAGGTTTTATCGGGGTAGGTTGGGCTCGCCATTCAAGTCTTTGCCTCCCTCCGCCTCGAAACCTTAGGCAGGAAGGGTCGCTTCAGAGTAGAGTACCCTTCCTTTGGAGGATCTACTGTCTTCGAGTCACCCAGCGGGCCAGCCTAGTTTGGGCATAGGAGCTGAAACTCCTTTGTTGCTGTCCTTTCGGGGGCCAGCTTTAGTAACTCGGGAAGACAGCCTCACGACCACATTCAGGAACGTTGACTCACGTGAGTAACAACTCGGTGGAGCCACGCAGCCATTTAGCCTTACGGGAAATAGTTACGCTGGGGGAGGGAGAGGGTTTTAGCCGAGGCCTGGTGTGAACCCTTTGTGCTGCCAGCTCTACCAGGGAAGCGCCCTGAAGGAGGCAGGAACAGAAGGTGTCTTTTTTTAACAATGAAGCATAAGACATCACAGGCAACGCTGGGGGCACCAGGACAAAGTTCTCACAAAATGAGAGGATCCATAGCTTGAACTTCTAGAACTTCCTATATTCCGCAATTCACACATTTGGCTATACACTATTTGGACTTTGTGCAGCCTTGGAGGAACTTTATTATGGTTACAAGAGAATGCAGAAATTTACCAGATTCGCTCTGTTTTGTGTGTGGTTTCTATGTTGGTCCTAAGCATGTATCACATAAAATTGTGACGGGTGCAAAGTACTGGATTGCTTATAGACTGTACTTTAGAATGAGTATGGGTGACCAAGAAAAACCATGGGCCCCTCATGTGATATGTGGAAGTTGTCGATCAAATTTAGATGCATGGCTGAGAGGTGCAAGAAAAGCAATGCCATTTCTGTGCCGAGAGTTTGGCAAGAGCCAAAAAATCATCACGATGATTGCTATTTTTGCATGATTGACATATCAAAGTACAGAAAAGTTAAGGGAGAAGAAAATACCTTCCATATCCCGACATTTCATCCTCTATTGCACCTGTGTCACATAATGACGCCTTATTGGTTCAATGGCCACCAGAAAATGTAAGTAAATCCTATAAAATTGTAAGCTATATTATTTGTAACAGAATCAATACTGAAATATTCGAAAGATCTAGCCAAGGTTTCTTGTAATGTGATTACACGTGCAATCCATAGTTATGCTTCAGCTATTAAATGCATCTCTTTTTATATATATTTTTTCTAGTAGAGGGTATGATGGAGGTCTCATCAGGAGAGTTGGAAGGTCGTCAAAATAAAGAAATGGATGAAACATTTGAGCCAAGAATGAGTACCCACCCACACTTTCCAAATCAACGTGAACTGGATGATGTCATCAGGTACTTGGTCTCACTAAGTCAGGAGCTGAGCTTTTGGCATCCAGACTTAATGAATGGAATCTGTTGGAGAAGGACTGCAGATCAACAGTATACAGGAAGCGCCACGAGGAATTTGAAGTATACTTTGATATAAGTGAGGATTTCTGCTTCTGCAAAGATATTAATAGCTTGTTTACAAAGATAGTTCTACAATAAGCCTCAGGAGCAGTTTTACTACATAATGGGAATCAGTATCCATCCCTGCCTATAGCATACTCAGTACAGATGAAGGAAGAATATGACAATTGAAAAAAAGCTTGAGAAGGTAAACTATACTAAGTTGAAATGGAAGGTTTGTGGTGATTTTAAAATGCTTGCCTTCTTACTCAGATTGCAAGGTGGGTACACCAAGTATTCATGTTTTCTTTGCCTATGGGACAGTAGGGCAGATCATAAACATTACCAGATGGTTAAGTGGCCCCCTTGAGATGACTTGCAGCCAGGAAAACTAAATGTTATTAAACAGACGCTTGAAGAACCTGCCAAAGTTTTGCTACCTCCACTTCATATAAAGCTTGGTTTGGTTAAACAGTTTGTAAAAGCATTAGATCATGGTGGAGAAGCATTTCAAGAGATTCATCTACTCTTTCCAAAGCTATCAGGGGCCAAAGTTAAGGGTGTTATATTTACTGGACTGCAAGTAAGGAAAATGTTGAAGTCAGTACAACTTGAGAATGTAATGAGTGTAGTCAAAAGTGAGGTGTGCTGTGAATTTCAAAATATACTTAATGGATTCCTTGGTGAAAATAAAGACCCAAACTACAAGCAGCTGGTAGCAAAACTTTTAGAAAGTTATAAGAATTTAGGATGTAGAATGCAACTAAAGGTACACTTTTTGCATTCAAATTTGGAGTTTTTTCGTGAAAATTTGGGAGAAGTTTGTGAGGAGCATGGTGAGCGGTTCCATCAGGAAATTGCTGTAATTGAGAAAAGATACCAAGGAAGATGGAGGACTATATATGGTCACTGGTGAGTAAAGATCAAGGAGCTCATAGTAAGAAAGCAATGCTTTTCAGTGCACTTCTAGTAGGTTATCTCTTATAATCACATTTTTTCATTAGTTTAAAAAGTAATACAAGGACAAAATATTATGCGCTATTATTCATGGACAATGTGAATATGCTAAATAAAGTAAACTGTTGCAGCCATTTATTGTTAGTTTTATATACAAAATTCCAATTATCTCCAGAAATACCAATGCTATGCAATTTTCAATGGTATTTTTGGAATCAGGAGATAAAACCACTTTAGAAACACTAACAACATTTAAAGAAACAAAACTAGTGTTACCCAGTGTAATCTGTCCCAGTCCAGTGTTGATAAACTTTCCCAACCTGGCTGACCATTCAAGCAAAATTGTCCTGGAGCTTTATAGGAGCTGGTATAGCCACCTTATCTGAGTACTGGAGCAAGGTGAAGAGTTGATGGCCTAACAGATCCCATACCTAATACTTGTCCTAGCCATCAGGCTTTCAACCCTCACACCAAGTAGTCCTCACAGTATACACTGCCACTCTACTAAGGCTCATAAGAGGACTAAAGTGCGCCGGGC
This sequence comes from Ceratothoa steindachneri, assembly GCA_963969495.1. Taxonomy (NCBI): domain Eukaryota; kingdom Metazoa; phylum Arthropoda; class Malacostraca; order Isopoda; family Cymothoidae; genus Ceratothoa; species Ceratothoa steindachneri. The sequence goes on from OZ018335.1 coordinate 95,615,679, forward strand.
AGCCAGAATCTCTGTGGGTAGGAGAGCAAGTGTGGAAAGGGGTAGGAGGTTATGTAATAAAGAGAAGTAGAAATAGGTGTCCACAAACGAGTAGGATGGGTGATCACCTATTATTCACCTATTAGGTGATCCATGCAGTCCACAAAGGAACCAGAGATAGCTCTAAAAATAAATAATATAACTAAATAAACAGGGTTGGCAAAAAAAAAACAAATTTTGAAAAAGCCCTCAAAACCCAGGTTTTATTCTGAGTGTTTTAAAATCCCTTTTTTTTCCAAAAACAAATGCTACAAGCATTAGAATAATGTAGAAAAAGAATATCTATCTATTTTTATATTAATAATTATATTAAGATAAGAACGGATCACTGATCGAGAATTGTGGGTGCCCATGATAGCCATAACCTGTAGTAGGAGAGATGAATTATTATGAGTCAGTATCAGAGAAATAACCTTAATTTGATACATATTTCTTGAAATTATAAACATAAATATTAAATTTGAATAAAATAATGATAAGTAGCATTCATTTCTTGAAAAAATGTGCAATTTTAAAAGTAAAAAAAACCTCAAACCCCATTTTTTTCAAATTTCACTAGAACCCCCCCTCCCCCCCCAAAACTAATAAAACCTGGGGGGGGGGGGGTGACTGGATTTTTTTATTTTCCAACCCTATAAATAAATATTAATATCTAGTAATAATAATACATATATCAATAAATACTAATTAATAATAATACATATATCAATAAATACTAATAAATAATAGGAATTACAATACCAATAATTCTAATGATAATACCTAATAATAATACTAACAATAAAAGGATAATGTAGCGCTGAGTGGGAGCTAGGGGAAAGTGCCCTAACAACTTTCCAAGGGCCCATCAGAGTTCCCTAATTTGCGCTCAAGTTGGGAAGATGTGCAGCCTCTGCAGTTACAAAGTATAATAGGCTACAGAGGGTACCCCCCCCCCCCCATGGTGTGGAAAGGACTAGAGGGGAAGCCCCTTTACCCATCTCTGTAGAAGAGGAGATGTCCCCCCCAAGTGTTAGAAGTTGGGAGAGGCTGATGCGAAAGCAAAGGAGGGCGGGGGACCACCCCCTACTCTGGAGGATGAGTTGCTTAGGGGCACCACCAAGGTGTGGTCAAGTTTTATACCTTTTAAATGTCCTACAAATTTTGGAACTCTATGGATGCAACTGAAAATTCCAAAGCTAGTGACCAATAAAAAGGCAAAATGGGGAAGACTATATCTGATAGGTGGTACTACAGCCTTATACCGATGAGAATGGTTACAGGGGGTGATGAGCCCATTATGCACACACAGGGAAGGAGTTATTGGGGCAGAAAACACTGCTTCCCTTAGACATGTCCTAATGGGCAGGCCCCTTCAAGCCTGGTTATTTGCGGGCATTGTTTCCAAAACCTCTCTTCTTACTCAGCATGAGAAAAGTCAGGTCCTTAATAATAGAAACAAGCGCAATGAAATGTCACAAGAGGTTTTTAAAAGGTACAAATAAAGACCCATCAGATACAGGGTTGGCAAATCAAAAAACCCAGCCCTAAAAAAACAGGGTTTTATTACCATTTGGGGGAGGGATTTTTCAAATGAAATTTGAAAAAAAACATTTGTTTTTATTTTTCAAGAAATGAATGCTACTTATTATTTTATTCAAAATGCATATTTATATTTATAATTTAAACAAATATGTATCAAATTAAGATTATTTCTCTGATACTAACTCATAATTCATCTCTCCTTCTATAGATTATGGCTATCATGGGTACCCACAATTATCGATCAGTGATCTTTTCCTACTATAATATAATTATTAATATTATATAAAAATAGAGATAGCTATTCTTTTTTTATGTTATTCTAATGCTTGTAACTTTTGTTTTTAGAAAAAACCCGAGATTTGAAAAACCCAGAATAAAACCCAGATTTTTGGGGGCTTTTTCAAAATTGGGGGGGGTTTTGACAACCTTGATCAGATAGCACCAGTTTCTCTAGACAGTGAATGTGATGACAGTCATCACCACCGTCTTCTTCACATCAGGCAAATGTGCTATGGTTGCCCATGCTACAGGTGACACCCCCAGATAAATGGGGTGGCTGTAGAAGGTATGCCACTCCTCGAGAGGCCAGGTGAAACAATCTACTACACAGTATCCTCCCTTGAGGGTGGTGGCTGAGTCAGAACCTTTGTGGATCATCACTATTGCAGAACCCTCACTCCTCTGCCAAAGGGTACACCCACCCAAATAGAGGAGGTACATGGCCCACACATCCAACTTGGAGGTGAGTAAATATGCTGACAAGGCCATCAAGCCTCAGGTTTGCATATAGAATGGCCATTGCAAAGGTGCAGGGTGTGGAAGTAGATGGAACACACCACAATAGTGGTAGATGCTGTCGTGAGTGGTGACTATATATATGTATATGGATTTTGACTACTTTTCCTTAGTTTGTCCTTTTGACCTATGATGCCTTTGTTTATGATAGAGGAGTGTGAGCATTTAGCTAGGAGGGGGTTGGGATAGACTAGATTGTAAGGTAGAAATTACAAACATAGTTTTGATATTATATTTCAAACAAAATTTTGAGCATTATATTTGGTAGTAGTACTTTTGACTCTTTATCTTCCATTGTTAATGCATAATTGTAAAATTCAAAACTGGAACTACCGTATATATGTATATGTGCAATGTAAATTTCAATTTTGTTTATGTGATTTATGTTGAGGAAATAAAACTTAGATAAAGATTGAAGTGCATATGTCTCCTTGCTACCAGACTGAAGAAGTCAGGACTTTCATACCCCCACTGTACTTCAAATCCCAAACCCTGTTGCATAAATGTGGGAGATACATAGTATCCTGCTACAGTTTTGCATATATGTAGAATGGCTATTGTGAAGGTCCTGGGTGTGGAATGAGTAAGGTTACAGCACAATAGTGATAGATGCCATCCAGGATGAGATGGGGAGGAGCTTGGTTGACTCAGGAGCAAAGTATGGAAACTATGTATGACTCCATCACACTCAATCCCCACCCAAACAGGTAACCATGGTCACAAACTGGAATTACAGCAATCCTATACTAGCATTTGCAGCAATTTCTCATAGAGTTAAAATCTCAACTTGATGAGATAATAGACACCTTGACCTGGATGGTACCACCTTGGTATAGAATATAAGCAAGTAGAAAAGTTTCAACTTTTCTAGAAAAATTTCCTGATTGTGTTCTTTTTTACAGCCCATTCTGGTATCGTTTCCACTTTCTGGCCCAGAAATATGGAAGTAGAAAATGAAGTGTGGAGACATAAGAACATAAGAAAAGAAGGAGACCGCAAAAGACCATTCATGGCCTACACTTGGCAGCTCCTGTTCCAGTCAACACACAAAAGATTTCTTACCAGAGAAAAGTCATCCACTTTGTCACCCTTAACAGGAGTTCGTCAAATCTAATCTACAATATACATAAAATGCATCCAGAGGATTATGTCCATTCATGCAACCGCAAAATATAATCTTCCCACTCCTTAGAAAAATATATACATATGTACATAAAAAAAAGTCAGTCCCATCTAGCAGCTTCATTCATATATTTATCTAATCTATTCTTAAAACTACCCAGAGAGGAGACTTCTATCACATGCCTAGTGAGCCTATTCCATTCATCTACCACACGATTTGTAAACCAATTCCTCCCAATCTCCTTCCTAAACCTATACTTATCAAGCTTAAACCCATTGCTACGTGTCCTGTCATGTTCACTAAGTATAAGAACCTTACCCAGATCCCCTTTATTATATCCTTTTACCCATTTGAAGACTTCAATCAATTCCCCTCTGACTCTTCTCCTTTCCAATGTATGTAGATTTAGTTTTCTGAGCCTTTCACCATAGGGTAAGTTCCTTAGCCCACCAATCATCTTTGTCATCCTTCTCTGCACAGACTCAAGCAAATCAATATCCTTCCTATAATATGGTGACCAAAATTGTACTGCATAGTCTAGATGAGGCCTAACTAGCGCCAGATACAGTTTTAGAATGACTTCAGCACTCTTGTTGCTTACACTCCTCCTAATGAATCCCAATATCCTATTAGCTTTATTCTTAGCATTTAGACATTGCTTTCTAGGACGAAGGTCTGAACTTACCAAAATACCCAAGTCTCTCTCACAATCAGTCCTCCCTAAAATTCTGCCATTTAATTTATAACTATTCAATGGATTATTTCTACCTATACTAAGTACACTACATTTGTCTATGTTAAACTTCATTTGCCATTTCTCGGCCCAATTGGACAGAATGGTCAATTCCTCCTGCATTACAACAGCATCAGAATCAGACCTAATGGCCCTACCTAGCTTAGTATCATCAGCAAATTTACTCAGGTCACTACTTATACCTATGTCAAGATCATTAATATAAATTAAGAATAGCAAGGGACCCAAAACAGATCCTTGAGGAACTCCACTGCTAACACACCCCCACTCAGATTTAACTCCATCTATACTAACTCTTTGCTGTCTGTCACCAAGCCATGACTGAATCCACCTAAATATACTGCCATCGATCCCGTGTGCTTTAACTTTGCTCAGAAGTCGTAAGTGTGGCACTCGATCAAAAGCCTTACTAAAGTCCAAGTATAAAATATCATAGTTTTCATCATTATCTGCTGCTTCATACACCTTACTATAAAAAGACAGCAAATTAGTCAGACAGGATTTACCCTTACTAAAGCCATGCTGTGATTCTTTTATCAACTTATGCTTATCCAAGTGATCTCTAATATTCCTTGCTATAATAGATTCCATCATTTTCCCTACCACTGATGTCAAACTTACTGGTCTGTAATTAGACATATTTGTTTTATCCCCTTTCTTAAATATAGGTATCACATTGGCTTTCTTCCATGCCACTGGCACAATGCCACTCTCCAATGATTTTCTAAAGATGCATGCTAGGGGCTCACTTAACACATCCTTACATTCTTTCAAAATTCTAGGAAAGAGCTCATCAGGACCGGGTGCTTTACTACTTTTGATTTTATCAATTTCCTTTGTCACTATCTCCTTTGTGATCAATATATCCTTTAATTTCTCTTCATCATTACCCCGAAAGATCATTGATACCTCAGGTATATTTAGAGTATCCTCCTGTGTAAATACTGAGAGAAAAAAGTCATTTAGCATTCCAGCCATTGAGTCCCTATCACTCACTAATTCTCCATTGGAATCTATAAGTGGGCCTATTTTATCTCTAACCTTAGTTTTGTATAATTGATAAAAACTTTTAGGATCTTCCTTTGCCCTATTTGCCACTTTAATTTCATAATTTCTCCTTGCTACTCTAACTAACTTTTTAACATCTCTTGCTAGTTCATTATATCTCTGCCTTAAGTGATCCTCCCCATTTTTTATTTTCCTATAAATGCCCTTTTTAATGCCAATATAATGCTTAATTTTATCTGTCATCCATTTTGGGTCATTATTTTTAGTCCTAATCTCCTTATATGGAATGTTAATCATCTGACCTGTAATTAATTGCTCAATTATTCTTTCATACTCCTCTTCAATTGTAATCTCTTCCTCCTGGTGATTATTGTCTCCACTAACTGGAGGTATTAAAAGGAGAGAAATAGGAAGTGCCACAATGGAAGAAAGAGATATATATATAAAATTAAACTATACAAAATATGTGATGAAAGGAAACAATGATATACTAAATTACTAATCAAAATATTATAAGAGATGAAAGAAAATAATAAAGGAAATCAATGGCTAAGTACAGTAAGAGGATATATGAAAGAACTGAATCAGTTGAAGGAAGAAAGTAGGTATAAAGGAGAGAGTAAGGAAATGGGGAGAAGAAAAATGGAGGTTAGGTATGGAGAGAAAATCAACACTGAGTACATATTTTATGAATAAGAAGGCAATCAAGGAGAAAAATATATATGACAATTCATTTAACCCATTAGTCGCCCGGCTTTTTTTCTCGAACTCACCCTCTGCAAAATTACAAATGGTAGACATTATCAAAAATAATTAAAATAAAATATTTAAATCCTTTTTTATAAATCAAATAATATATCATTCTAATTGAAAAGAATTATTCTATATATATATAATTAAAAAATTATTAATAACCTTCTACCTATTTATAATTCTCAGTTCTTCAGCAAATTTTCATCAACACCCATGGTTGTTTTATGCTTTTTAAATCAGTTACGCTTTAAAACCTATTTCTAATTATAGAAAACAGGGCTGTCATTCATGGGAGACTATTTCATATCTTAAATTTTCTAAAAATTTAGTCAGGACCTATTTACTATAAAACTGTATTTTCCAGACAAAATAAGCTTGCTGGTTTGTGTGCTTTCAATAACATACTAACTTAAGGAATTTACTAGTTTTAATTGGATGAAAAATGAAAAACATAAGTGTATAAATAACTAAAGGAGATTGGGAGGAATTGGTTTACAAATCGTGTGGTAGATGAATGGAATAGGCTCACTAGACATGTGATAGAAGCCTCCTCTCTGGGTAGTTTTAAGAATAGATTAGATAAATATATGGATGAAGCTGCTAGATGGGACTGACTTTTTTTATGTACATATGTATATATTTTTCTAAGGAGTGGGAAGATTATATTTTGCGGTTGCATGAATGGACATAATCCTCTGGATGCATTTTATGTTTATTGTAGATTAGATCTGATGAACTCCTTAAAGGGTGACAATGTTGATGACTTTTCTCTGGTAAGAAATCTTTTGTGTGTTGAATGGAACAGGAGCTGCCAAGTGTAGGCCATGAATGGTCTTTTGCAGTCTCCTTCTTTTCTTATGTTATTATCATCGGTGCGAACGATGGGACGTACTATTTCGTCCGTGTTCCAAAATGTTTCACGTTTTTGGAGTACATTTAAGTTGACGGCTCGTGTGGGGGTAAACACAATGGGGGGACTACACTATGATGATCCTGAGTTTCATTAAATTGGGGGGGGTCTGGGGGGCACAGCCCCCCAGTATATAATCCTAATTGTTTATAGAATAATAATTCGAAAAGGACTCAAACGCGCATGAATATTCCGACACGAGTGAACGATAATATTTACACACAATTTTTTTTTCGGCCGGGCCGCTAATCTACATATTTACCGATGTGAGTAATAAATCAGCCTCTTTTCTGCACCATGCATGTTGTACTGAGGCCTACACCTGAGTCAAGTTACTCTCATTCATAAATCTTGGTTTAACAAAGAAGGACTGACCTAAGCCATTTATGTATTTCAATTAGATGCTTAATCACAAACATAAGAGTTTGAAAAAAAAATTGACAAATTATCAGGGCAAATATGATTCTATACGGGAAAGGCCACAAAAGGCTCTTGGGTGATTACGTAGCACTGAATCGGACTTATAAACGCCCTCGGGCAATTATGTAGCACTGAATCGGACTTATAATGGCCCTCGGGCAATTATGTAGCACTGAATCGGACTTATAAAGGCCCTCAAGTGACTGATGGGTTAAAGTCATTGCGCTGCCGTTGCAAAGGCCTTAGTGCACCCTACATCTGTATCTGGGCAGGGAGAGCCTTCATGTATGCTATGCTTTCTCTTATGCTATAGGTTAGGGCCTTCCCCAAAATAGTACCTCTACAGTATTGTCAACAATGTCCCTTGGGTACTACTTTTCCTTGTGACTCCTACCCAAACGCTGATAAAAAGACAAATACATAGCCAAAGACTAAGCCCCCAGTCCCATCCAAACCAGAAAATGTTAAATTAACAATCAACCCACAAAAATTCAACAGACACATGATGATGTTGAGTTTAGGGAGTTCGAAACAGGAGTCTCATTCACCCTGACGTGAACCGTTTGGTAAACATGTAGATTGGCGAGGCAGCCGAAAAAGTGGATTTTTGTGTTTATATTTCGTTCACCTGTGACTGAATATTCATGCGCGTTTGAGTGCTAGTTCTGTAAACGTTAGAACATTATTCTATAAACAATTATGATTATATACTGGGGGCTATGCCCCACAGACCCCCTCAATTGAATGAAACTCAGGATCATCGTAGTGGGTGCCCCCAAAACGTGAAAACATATTGGAACACGGACGAAATACTCGTAGTTTACGTTCCATCGTTCGCCCCGTCAATCTACATATTTACCGACCGTTGTCTTCAGGTATCATTTGTTTAGAGGTGGTGGAGTTATCCTGAGCGCCTTAAGAATCCAAGGTTATGTTGTAAGACTTTCTTTCGGATAACGTCAGGAAATCCTCAAAAGAGATATGACCTGACAATAGTAGTATGAATTACAAAGCCTTTGACACAGTACCTGTTGTGATTTGTTGCTATATATATATATATATATATATATATATATCAACAACAACAACCACCTTCCCGTCGGTGTGAGAGCTTGCGCGATCTGCTTGAGTTAAGCTAGCTAAGCTGGGGGACTTTTAGTCCAGCACGGTCACCCATGCCAGTAGGGTAGCTTTAGTAGGATCCAGACTAAGGTTTGTCAAACTTCTCTACCACTTCTTTGATGCGTCTCCTTGCATCTCCCTAATAACCTCTTCGATTCTGTTAGTTCTAAGTTTCACCAACTCTCTTCATCTGTCAAAAAACCCAACAACCGAAAATAATCATTCATCTCTATTAGACATAAGTTGTTTAGTAATAAGGGCCTCACCAGTTCCCTTATGCCGCTTGAGAAGAGAGGCTTTGGAACCTCTTTAAATAACGCCTTGGAGCACTCATAGGTTGCAAGAGACTGAGATTGAAGGGATCTCAGGCGTTTGAGGTACGATTAATGGAGAAATGCTAAATACCACTTAGAAGCTTTCTCCTAACGTGTAATGGCCTGACCAACCCCCTGTGACCGCTACTTGGTGAACAAGGCTCAACTGCTCGTTGGTGAGAGAGCTTTTATGCCTTGTTGGTTGCCAAATCAGCTAAAGATCTCGGATGAAGTTGTAGGCACGTAGCTTTACTATTTGCCTTAAGTCTGGCCATTTTTAGTTGATTAGTAGGGCTTAGTAGGAAGACAGTTACACCTCAAGCACCCCTGTCGAAAAATCACAGATTCAGTTCATTGGGTCTCTCGTACTGCTCAGTTGGGAGCAGCGGCACGATTGGGGACGTCCGGCTCAAGGGAGACATTAGGGTTGGTGGGCTTGGTCAAAGGGTTTCTGTTTGCCGAACGACCGAAACCTCCTGGAAATAGGCGGATGTGATTAGTGCGAGAGAAAATCAAACATAAAAACCTTTTTTTAATGCGTACGGTCCCAGAGTTTTTAAGATGGCGAAGGAGAATGGTTTTCCGTTCCGCAAATTAACCTGCAAAATCTGCAAAGTTTATAGATGGAGTGAAGACTTCGGGGGCAGGAGTTGCAAGGAGCTCACAGATGCCGTTAGTGTCTGTGACATCTGCGAATTAGGGAAGCGCCTGGGCGAGAGCATCGTTCAACTGAGAGAGGAGAACTTCCTCCTCAAAAGGGAGGTTCAACTCTTAAAAACAGAGAGGTGCAGAGGCTCAGGCGAGTGCGAAGGAGAGAAGGCTTCCGAGGTCCAAGAGCAGAATTCTTCTGCTACAGGAAGAGGAAGAAGGCATAAAAGAAAGAAGAGAAAGTAGAAAGAGAAGAAAACAAAGTGGAAACAGAGGACGAGAAAGTAGAAGCAGAAGAAGAGAAAACAAAGGAAGACAAGAAAAAAGAAGAAGAAAAATGTAGAGAAAGAAGAGGAAATCAGCAAGTCGCTTCCGAAAGGAAAAACTCGGTCGTCTACAGACAAAGGTGCAAGGATCACCCTTATTGGTGATTCTCAAGCACGGGGTCTGCCGCCCCTGCTAGCGGCTCGCCTTCGCACTAGTGTGAAGGTAAGCTGGATGCCAGGATGGGGTAACCACCACATCAGAGTAGAGGCGGAGAAATTTCAGATTTATGAGAGTTCAGTCGTTCCTCTGATGATAAGTGGCAACGACCTCTACCTGACAGGAGGTAGGGTAGGCCTTACGGATAAAATCCTCCATACAATCATGGGCGCCGTGGACGACTGTGGGCTGAAAACCCGCATGCGTGTTGTGATCGGGATGCTCCCGAGGAGAGGTCCAACACGGACCGCTCATTCGATGAACGTCTATTTGAACCAGCGCCTAGTATATCTGTGTATGGCGGAGGGGGTCTTTTTTGTGGACCCGTACCGCACCTTTTATGGTAGGAATGATCTCTACCAAAGCGACAGGGTACATCTTTCCTTGAAAGGAAAGGCCTTTCTGTCGAACATGATCCAGGATGTCGTAGAGAGGACCCAAAGGAGTATCCGGCCCAGAGTGAGGGCTAGAAGTGTGCGAGGCTGTTGAAGATTCGTGGAATAGATTCAAAACTACGTTCATGAGTCTTCAATCACGATTCATCCCTTTGAAAAGCCTAGTCGGTCTTCTGTTCAGCCAAAGTGATTCAATCGAGAAATCGGTCAATTGCTGATGGAGAAAAGAACGGTGTACCGGCAGTCAAAGATTTATGGAGACTTTGACGAATACCGTAGGCTAGCTAGGAAAGTGAAGTCCAGCATAAGGGTGGCAAAGCGTGCTGAGGAGCTCTGAGTGGCGAGACTTTGCAATGAGAATCCCAAAGAGTTCTTTGGTTATGTAAACAGCCGTAAGCCAATCCATCGCACCATTGGCCCTTTAATGAATGAGGAGGGGGCATTAAAGCACTCAAATGCAGAAAATGCTAACCTCCTGAACAACCACTTCTCTTCAGTGTTTACTGAAGAGAGTGGTCCCATCCCCAGCCCATAATTCCTACTTGGGTGAAAAGCTAGAGGAAAGGGAATTCACTCAAGGAGAAATAGAAAAAAGATTACTGATCTAAGGACGAATAAGTCCCCTGACCCGGATGGGTTTCTACCTAAAGTGTTGAAAGAAGTGCGCGATGAAGTGTCCCGACATTTGAGCACTATCTTCAACATGTCAATCCGGACCGGATGCGTTCCTAAAGATTGGCATTAGGCGGAGGTAACTTCTATCTTCAAAAAGGAAGACCCTAGGCAGCTGTCGAACTACCGACCTATTAGCTTAACCTCAATAGTCGGTAAAATCATAGAAATCATCTTGGTGGACAAAATGACGTCATATTTAGAGTCCAACTTGCGATTGAGGAGTTACCAGCATGGGTTCTGAAGGCACCGGTCATGACTAACGAATCTCGTGGAATTCTCCCACTTTTTTTTTAGCGAGCACGACCGGGATAAGGCGGTGGATGTTATTAACTTACACTTTCAAAAAGACTTCGATAAGGTACTACACCACCGCCTCCTTCGGAAAGTGCGTGCGCTGGGCGCAGACTGAAATGTAGCAAGTTGGATAGAGAACTGGTTAAACGGCAGACGGCAATGGGTAGTGTTGATTGGACAGGCTTCTGAGTGGGTACCCGTTACTAGCGGTGTTCCTCAAGGTTCTGACCCGGGACCACTACTGTTCATCATCTACGTCAACGACATGGGCGGTGACATGGTTGCCAAGATTTCTAAATTTGCCGATGATACCAAACTTGGTATGAACGTCGCAATGATAGGAAATACTGCCCACCTTCAAGATAGTCTTCGGAAGATTGGGGAGTGGTCGGACACGTGGTAAATGCCGTTTAACGTGAACAAATACAAAGTGATGCATATTGGGCACCGAAACCCCTAATCTCAGTATATCCTTAAGGGCACTGCTATTGAATCCACCGACACTGAGAAGGACTTAGGTGAAACAATCACCAGTGACCTCAAGTTCTCGAAACAGTGCATTGAAACCGGGAAAAAGGCCCAAAAGGATGCTAGGCTACATAAAGCGCCAGTTTGGATATCGGAACAAGGAAATAGTACTGTGTTTGTACAACTCACTTGTCCGACTGCACCTGGATTATGCCGTACAATTTTGGAGTCCTTCGTTTCGAAAGGATATTGCGAGATTGGAACGTGTGCAAGCCAGGGCAACCAAACTGATTCCCTCTATTAGACACAAAAGTTACGATGATAGATTAAGGGAATTAGATCTGTTCTCGTTGGAAACCCGGAGACTGCGTGGTCAGCTTATCGAAGTGTTTAAAATATTTCGAGGCTTCGATAATATAGACTCCACGGATATTTTCCAAGTTAGTGAGGGCAGAACGAGAAATCACGGCAACAAACTTAAACTGAAGCGTTACAACCGTGATCTGTGTGGTAAATTTTTCACATACAGCATCTGCGATAGCCATAACGCACTTCCAGTGGAAGTTGTCAACAGCAATTCTGTTGATCAGTTCAAGTCAAGAGTGGACAAAGTCTTGAAAGTGGCCGTTTGAGCACTTAAGTCGTTGTGCAGAACTGTGCCTGCTCAACTGTTAGCCCAAAGGTACCCTCTTTGAATGGACCGCAAAACTCCTAGGGTACTTCTTGTCATTGCAGCTCCTTGTAGCTCTCTCTCTCTCTCTCTCTCTCTCTCTCTCTCTCTCTCTCTCTCTCTCTCTCTCTCTCTCTCTCTCTCTTTTCGCGGGGAGAGAGCTTGTGTGTACCTTTGACTTTTCGAGCTATGTCGGCGGGTTACCTCTCTTCTAGGTCGGCATGGTAGGGCTTCCCTTGTCGATTTGGTCGGAAACGAGGTTCCCGACTAAGTGCGTCCTCCTTTTTTTCTACTCTATCCTTCTCCCTTTTCATTTTTATCCTATCTCTTCCACTTATTATACAAAAAGTAAAAAAAAAACCAACAAAAAAAAAAACCCTACTACTATCATGTCACTCTTACCCTTTTATCAATCTTTCTACATATAAGGACCTGGTAGCTACCTCATGCGTCAGAAGAGAGGCTTTGGAAACTCTATAAACAACGCCAATCGACGCTCACTGGTTGCGAGAGACTAGGACTAGAGGTGTCCGTAGGCGTTGGGGCACGATCACCGGGATGAGGGTAGTGCCCCGCTAACCCCTTCCCTGGCGCGTAATTATTGACCATTCCCAGAGACCATTGACGGGTGTCTCTGGTAGCATCGGTCCGAGGTGACGGCCCTTTGTTCCCAGGTTGGTTACCAGGCCAATAAAAAGCCTTGAGTCGGGTCTCTTGGTGTGGCGGGATATCCATTGAACGCTGCTCCGAGATCCTGGCCATCGTGAAGGTAACTAGTAGGAGTTTAGTACGGAGCGTACTCCGTTGTTCACCTGGTGAGAAATCGATGGCCCCTTCGGTGACTGTCAGTGCTGCTTGGTTGGGAGCCACGGCACGCTGAGGTGTGATGACTCGGTCGGACGAACAACAGCACATAGAGCGTGCCTTCTGATAGATCCGAAACGTCTCCGATCAATAGGCGGGAGCGACTCACGCGGGGATAACTCACCAACCCCCCTTTTTTATCATTGATTGGTCACGAGTTTTCAGAGAGAGAGTAAGCGCTCAAAATGACAAGCAAAAAAGGACCCGTTCGTCTAAAACACAACTGTGCAACATGCCAGTTAGAAAAGTGGTGCGTTGACTTTCCGGAGGGCTGCTACTCAAAGTGCAGCCTGGAAAGTATCTGCACTACTTGTATACTAACGCGAGAGGTGGAGAAACTGAAAGACCTCTATAGAGCCTCAGAGGAGAGAGCTCTAATTCTTGAAAGAAAGGTGGAGAAGCTCGAAGCCCTCCACGCAGCTCACATTCGATGCCTAGAAGAGGCACCGCCCACTGACGTGTCGGAATCTCCTGGTGCTGTAGTTCTTACCCAAGTGGAGATTCCGGCATCATATGAGGTTAAGGTAGCTAAGGCAAGAGAAAAAGAAGGAACGAAAAAGAAGAAAAATAAGAAAATGAATAAAGTTGAAACAAAAGAAGAAGAACGAAAAATAGAAGAAAAAGGGATAAACAAGAAGAAAACGGGGAATAAGAAAAAGAAGGATAAGAATGTGGAGAATAAAGAGGAAAAGCAGAGGCCTCTTCTACAAAGGAAGACTCCGTCTTCAGAGACCAAGTGTCCGAAGATCACTCTCATCGGTGACTGGCAAACACGGGATCTTCAGCCGCTGCTAGCAGCCCGCCTTCACACTAGCGTGAAGGTAAGCTGCTTGCCAGGACGGAGTAACCACAACATCAGACTAGAGGCAGAGAAGCAGAGAAAGCTCAGATTTCTGAGAATTCAGTTGTCGCTCTGATGGTGAGTGGCAACGATCTCTACCTCAGAGGGGGTAAGGTTGGCCTCAGTGGTAGGACCATCCAAACGGTAATGGGCGCCGTGGACGACTGTAAGCTTAAAATCGGCAAGCGTGTCGTGGTTGGGATGCTTCCGAGAAAAGGTCCATCCCGAACCGCTCAGGAGAGAAACGTCGCAGTGAACCGACGGCTGGAGGATCTCTGCACGGCAGAATGAGTCTTCTTCGTGGACCCCTATCGTACCTTTATCGGTAGCGATGGTCTCTACCAAAGGGATGGGGTACATCTAACCTTTAAAGGGAAGATCTTTCTCGCCAACCTAATTCAAGATGTCGTGGAACGCACCCAAAGGAGCGTTCGAAACAGAGCGAAAGCGGACGTGCGCCAAAAAAGGTCGTCAAAAAAGGTGTGACCACGAAAACAGAGAAGCCGATAACGGAAGAGCATAGGAGTCCTACACTCGGGGACTCCCTGAAAGTTCTTTTGTTCAATGCGAGTTCAATCAAGAACAAGTTTCTTGAGCTCCGTGGCCTCGTAGCAACAGAAGAACCTGAGATGGTGGCCATAACGGAGTAGTGGATAAAAACCTCAAGCCGAGATTTTGAAGGTGAATTCATGATTCCTGGTTAACAACCAGCTCTTCCTGAAAGATAGACCAGACAGAGAGGGTGACGGTGTGATGTTGTATGTCAAGGATACTCTCAGCTCGACGGATTGCGACATCGTATCCGACCATGAACTACTAGATATTGACCTAGAGATAGTTCCTGCCAGATACAGGACCATGGTGCTTTACAGTTCCCCTGCCCAACTCTTAGAACAGTACAGGAGTTTGTACCAGCTGTTGGGCGAACTTGTAAAAAACAGAGTGTGTATCACCGTGGGTGACTTCAATACCCATGTTGAATGGAAAACCAGAGGACCCAGTGGCGAGAACGCACTACTCCTGGAGTTTGCGAACAACGAGTTCCTGATTCAATGGGTGAGAGAGGCAACGAGAGGAGACAATATCCTCGACTTGGTTTTCACTTCTGAGGATGACATCTTTGAGGACCTCTCTGTTGGTGAAGAGCTCGGTAGCAGTGACTACCGGCTAATTAGATTTGTAGTCAAAGTCCCCAAGGCAGGGCCTGCAACTAGTAAATCGAGGAAACCTGATTTGAGAAGAGCAGATGTTGAAGGTCTTCGTGCTGGACTGACTGACGCGAGGCTAGAAGTGTGAGAGGCTGTTGAAGATTCGTGGAACAGTTTCAAAACCCCATTCATGAGTCTTCAATCGCGTTTCATCCCTCTGCAATTCCCCCGTCGGTCTTCTGTTCAACCAAAGTGGTTTAATCGAGAAATCGGCCAACGGCTTAGGGAGAAGAGAAATGTGTACCGGCAATCGAAGATCTCGGATAATTTTGACGAATACCGGAGGCTAGCAGGAGAGTGAAGTCCAGCATAAGGGCGGTCTGAGAACCTCCTGAACGACTACTTCTCTTCACTGTTTACTGAAGAGTGTGGTCCCATCCTCCAGCCAACGGATTCCTGCTCGGGGGAAAATCTGGAGGATATGGACTTCACCGAAGGAGAAATAGAAAATAAGATCACTGACCTAATGACGAATAAGTCACCTGGACCGGATGGGTTTCTACCTAAAGTGTTGAAAGAAGTGCGCGATCAAGTGTCACGACACCCGAGCGCAATCTTCAACATGTCAATCCGGACCGAATGCGTTTCTAGAGACTGGCGTGAAGCGGAGGTGACTCTTATCTTCAAGAAAGGAGACCCTAGCCAACCGTCGAACTACCGACCTATCAGTCTGACTTCGATAGTGGGTAAACTCATGGAGAGAATCATGGTGGACAAAATGACGTCGCATTTAGAGTCAAACCTTCTACTGAGAAGTTCCCAGCACGGCTTCCGAAGGCAACGGTCATGCCTGACGAACCTTGTGGAATTCTTCCACTTCGTCTTCAGTGAGCAAGATCAGCATAAGGTGGTGGATGTGGTCTACTTAGACTTTCAGGAATCCTTTTATAATGCACCACACCGCCGCTTTCTCCGGAGAGTGCGAGCGCTGGGCATAGACGGAAAAGTAGCCAGCTGGATAGAGAACTGTCTAAGTGGCAGACGGCAACGGGTGGTGCTGAATGGGCAGGCTTCTGAGTGGGGGCCCGTTACTAGCGGGGTGCCTCAAGGTTCTGTCCTGGGACCACTACTATTCATCCTCTACGTCAACGACATGGACGGTGACATGGTTGCCAAGATTTCTAAATTTGCCGATGATACCAAGCTTGGTATGAACGTTGCAAAGGATGGAAATACTGCCCGCCTGCAAGATGATCTTTGGAAGATTGGGGAGTAGTCGAATACGTGGCAAATGTCTTTCAACGTAAGAAAATGCAAAGTGATACATATCGGCCAACGAAGTCTCCAATCATTGAGAAGGACTTGGGTGTAACTATCACCAGTGACCTCAAGTTTTCGAAACAGTCTATTGAGGTGGAGAAAAAAGCCCAAAGGATGTTAGGGTATATAAAGCAACAGTTTGTATATCGGAACAAGGAGATAGTAGTGTGTCTGTACAACTCCCTCGTCCGACCGCACCTGGAATATGCCGTACAATTTTGGGGTCCTTCGTTTCGAAAGGACATCGCGAGATTTGAACGCGTCCGAGCCAGGGCAACCAAACTGATGTCCTCTATCAGGCATATGAGTTATAATGATACACTAAGGGAATTAGATATGTTCTCGCTGGAGACCCGGAGACTACGTGGTCAGCCTATCGAAGTATTTAAAATACTTGGAGGCTTCGACAGACTGGACTACGGGGATATTTTCCAGCTCAGCAAGTGGAGAACAAGAAATCACGGCTACAAACTTGAATTGAAGCTATACCACCATGATCTGTGTGGGAAATTCTTCACATACAGTATCTGTGGTAGTTGGAATGCACTTTCGACGGAAGTTGTCAACAGTGAATCTGTTGACCAGTTCAAGTCAAGACTAGATAAAGCCTTGCGAAATCACCGTTAAGATCCTCGCGAGTGATCTTCGGGATTGCTAACGGACACCTTCGAGGATTGCGCCAAAAGTACCTTCTTTATATGGACCGTAAGGTCTTCTAGGGCACTTATTTTTCTTGTAGCTCCTTGTAGCTCTCTCTCTCTCTCTCTTTCTCTCTCTCTCTCTCTCTCTCTGTTTTTCCAAAAGTTATAAACTTAAGTCTGAGTTTTGATGTACCAGGATTTGGGCCTTAAGCCATTTCCATAAGCTTGGTTGTGTGAAATACAGCATCTGCTCTCCTTGAAGGTAAAATGCCTATCTTTAATTCCCATATCATATCTAACATCATCTTTGCAGGGTGCATTCTATATCTTCCCTTATTGAAATTTATCTTTTGTTTCGTTTTCTTTCCAGTTAATTAAAGCAAATTGCTGCATAGAGTTTCCTTAACCTCCTGATGGTCGCTAAAATTTGATTGACTTCAAGATGGCAGACTTGGGCAAGTGTTTGAGGCCCGAAAGGCTAGAAGTGTCTCTAACTGCCCCCAGAAGCTGTTCAATGCTTCCAGCACCAGCTCGCTCTTCATCGTCACTTGTTAAGTGGAGACTGGGTGACGTGACAGAATCTGAAAAGCTGGGGTCCTAGTTAGCCTGGTTTCTCTTGGTAACTTTGAGGTAATCACTGAATGTCAAACTTACCCTAAAGCCATCAAATCTTAAAGAATGTCCTTAGCGACTGACATAGAACGGAAAACTTTTAGCATAGTCCGCAACCCTTATTACTTCTGCAGGGGAGCTTTCCATGAGAGTCGTGCTTACTGACCGGCCAAAGGAGGATGTATGTCGACACTCCCCCCAAAAGGGCACTTTTGGAAGGTTTGCTAGTCCAGGTAACCCTGGTAAACGAGTTGTGGCTCAAACAAGCAGCTTTGATTCTGTGCCCTCTTCACTCCTGGAATAGTCTATAAAGGTGGTCATCGCCTGGGTAGCAAAGAGAGTCTTGTTGAACACAGGAAACTCGGAGAACTTCCTCTCTAGTAGACTCGTGCATAGTTTTATGTTCCCCACCAACAGATTTGATAAAGCAATTACCATGGCATCCAGTAAACTAGTAGCCCACGTTACAGAGAGTTTCTATCTCTATGTTGAAACAAAGTATCGAACTCTGAGAAAGTTCGTTTCTTGGTACTGGATTATTGTTGTTCTGATATCATCCTCGAGATCCCGTTCCTCCATCAGTATTCGTCACTTAGGCTTGAATTTGGCGGGCATCATTCTAATTTTGGAATTTTTTTCTTTGTCTGCGAGGCCTCTTTGCATACTAAGCCAATGGGTCCCATGGTTCCCCCAAAGAATACGACCTTTAGTTGAAGTCTCATTCCCTCATCAGACGAGGCTAAAGCCGCCATGGTGGACGTAAAGACTACCATTGTCTCAACAGTCTCACCGTTCTCTGTTGAAACTGATGTCACTCAATCGGCGATCAGAGCTACTTTCAAACAGAGCGTCCGGCCCTTCGAATTCTTCCCTCGAACCTAGACTTCGTCTGAGAGAAGGTACTACGCAGCAAAGAAAGAAGCCTATGCAATCATTGAAACAGTTAAAGGGCCTTTCACACCTAGACGAATAGGGTCAACGAGTCTGAGACGAATAAAAATCGATTGCACTCGTCGGTGTTCGTTCCAAAACTGAAAAAAACAAATCTCGATTGGTAACGAATACAAAGCGTACCATAAACGTATGAGTGACGATTATATAACAAATACGACGTTTAAAACGACGAACAACTGATTTTTGCATGCCTTGTCAGCGATTTTCGAACGTATGAAGAACATATTAGCAACACATGAACGAATGCGCAACAACTAATGAACGCATGCAGAACAATATTGACGAATGGCGAACAAAACAAAACGAATCGGGAACGAATACGAACGAATGAGGAACGAATTAACAGCGCATGCGTAGCGATTAGAACTAATGGGGAACGAATGAAGAGCGCATGCGTAGGGATTAGAACGAATGGGTAATATGTCCGCGCCAGTTTTAAAAGCAAAGCGAATTCACAACGTTCTTCACTACAGCTTTGGATTTTAAACACAACACACTACAATATGAAGAACAAGAATACCAAGAAGACAAAGCGTGCCTCACAAGCTGCCTCTTTAGGTTCCTCTGCTGCTACCGAAGCTGGTCCTGCCCACCCTACTGCTCGTGATCCTCAGCATTGTAGTGGCAAGACATCCACTGAAGAAGAGTTCCTGTTTAAATAAATTAATGATTAAATTATATGTTTTAATTTGTAAAATAATTGGGAAATATTTACTAATCTATAATAATCTATATATTGTTTATATAATAATAATAATAATAATAATAATAATAATAATAATAATTACATGAAAGAAATAAAACTTCTTGAATTTGGGCAGGTCCAGTGCTGGTTCCGACTCTCAGGAGGTTCCAACAGCCAAACTCAGTGCCCCCAAGGATAGGTTTCCCCTCTACCTGGCCGTAGAGGAAGATCTCCTGGACTGGATCCGAGAGAACCGCCCACTGTGGGACAACAAGTGCATAGACTACAAGAGAACGGAAACGAAGGATGCGCTGTAGGCTGCAAAGGCTGCCATCCTGGTTAAGACGCCAGAGTACCTAAAGGGCGTGTGGCAGGGGATCCGTGACACATACACCAGCCTCCATAAGATGAAGTCTGGTGCTGCGACAAAGAATTTTACGGAAAGAAAGACTTGGCTCATGGAGTACTGCGCCTTCTACTCCGGGAACGTGACCCATCGTGGACACCCTGTCAAAGGTTTAAGTATATTTGTTGTTATGTTATCATTGACGAATTTAAATTTAAAATTTCAAGTTAAAATTTTCTTGTAAAATTGCAGTTTAAAATTTCAATGTAAAATTTCACTTTATCAATTTTAATATAAAAATTCACTTAAAAAATTTAATGTAAAATTTCCCTTTAAAATTTCAATGTAAAATTTCACTTTCAAATGTCATTTTTAAATTTGAATGTGTTTCATGTACTGTCTAATTATTGCTTATGTCGATTCTCTGCATTATTGCAGCTCTGTCCACAAGGCCCAGCACTAGCCATGCCACAGAGCCTTTCCCTTGAAGCAAACCTGCAGGAAAACTCCCTTACCAGAGCAGAAATTCAAGCTACAGAAGAAGCCAGGGCTGATGCTGAGGAGAGCGACATGCCCAACACCCCAATGCTACCGTCTCCCAAAGCAAGAAACGGATGATGATGTTTTACTGGATGTCCAGAAGAACATCCAGACATCCACAGAGCTGATGAGACAGCTTGTTAGCCAGGATCCCCATCCCACTACGGAGCGCGATGCCTTCGCCAAGTATGTGAAGGACACTCTAAAGACGCTCCCAGGTACAAGTAAAATAGGGCCAGGATAGAGATCAGTAACATACTTCTCCATCTTACAGAAGATACCACCAACCGTATTACTCCAACCTCCAGCTCTGTGAAGCTCTCTGATTCGCCCACACCAACTTCATCCTCATGGCAGCAGAACCACTCCACCTTCCCTTACAAGGCTTACGATCCCTTCTATCATCAAACCTTCCTGCAGCAGCCCTTCCTGCACCACCCCCAGCACTTCGAGCAGCACACACAGTTGCCACCAGCTCCTTCCACCATCACTAGTCCCTCCTCCTCCGGTAGCTAGATTTCCTCCATAGGTTACCTCGCAGCACATCATGAGATGGACTGCAGCCTGAACTTCTCAGGCATGTCTGATTTGCTCCATTCATCATCGACCCCCAAACCGTTCAGTACCAATATTACCACCAGTACCACAACCTCAACCACAGTCACCTTCAACACCACAGAGCCAGCACAAAGCTCCGATCAAGAAGACTAGACAGTCCATTTTTGTAATTATTATTGTATTGATTAATTTTACTATATATTAAATTCCTGGGGGGGGTTTACTTATGGAAATGAAAATAGTAAAATACTTATAAAAATTATGGTATTTGGTTATTAATGGGATTTATTTTAGTTAATAAATCAGCCTAAATAGCTATTTGAAAACTATTACCATAAATTTGTTGAATTTAGATGGAAATAGTATTCTGCTAATTTTTAGGCCTAACAACGACGTGAAATGAATCTAAAAAAACTTCTGAACTAGGTTTGTAAGGAAAACAGAAATAAACAAAAAAATAATATATTTACAAAATCAACGAATGCACAATGAGAGAATTGAATTAGGAATATAGAGTAAGATGTGGTAAAGTAAATATGACCTAAAGTAACAAGATGTAAAGTAGCTAAGATATGAAGTGACTATGTTGTAAAGTGACTATGATGGTATGTGAATTGGGATCTTGATTGGAAGTAAAGTCGAGCACGTTTGGATGGTGACGCGAACACAAAATGAGAGAGAGTCAATTCGTGTTATTTCACAAGTGGTGAAATGCGTGTGTTTGTATGTGCGTGAAATTCTGAGAAATATTGTTTGAACCAGTGCGTTAAATGAAATCAGTTTCTCGTCACGGGATATTTGAATTATTAAAGGTTACATAAAATAAATGAATTGCAAAAAGTTATGCATAATATAATTGAATGATTGAATTGACAAAAGTTAATTAAAATAAATGAATGAATTATTAAGTTGTACATAAATTGCATGAATGATTTAATCGACAAAAGTAAAATAAATGGATGATTTGAATTTTATACATAATATATATATTTAAGCTTCCCAGGAGGATTTTATTATACGAATACCCAGAGGCATTGCTATAAAATAACCTTTTTATCAAATTTTAGTTACAAGTGCATGATACATTCATTACATTTATAACACATCCTGAATAGACATTAAACATTAAATCATCTGATCCTGCTATGACACTGATCCTCATCCTTGTTGTTTTTGTCCAAAAGTTGGTTCTGGAGGCCAGGTAACCGGATCCGCATCAGGTTGTGAATGAGCAGGCAGGCTTTTACTATTAATTGGACTTTCTCTGAGCGGTGTTACATGGTGGTGAGCATGACCTAGAAGCGGTAGGCAAGGATGCCGAATGCATTTTCCACGACCCGCCTGGCACGTGACAGTCGGTATTTGAAGATCCGTTCGTCATGATCCATCCCACTTCTGCTGTATGGTTTCATGAGGTGTGTGCTCAGCCCAAATGTATCATCCCCAACGATGAAATATGGTACATCTTCATTGTCGTTGGAAGAGGATCTGATTCAGAAAAGCAGATTACGCAATCTTCCATGCATTCCTTCAGCTCGCTGTTGTTGTAGATCTGTGTATCGGAACAGGAGCACACGCCGTTTACATCTGCCCAGAGGAATTTGTAATCTATGTCCACCATGGCAAAGAGAATGATGCTGTAGAAGCCTTTGTAATTGTAGTATTGTGTACCATTCTTGGCGGGGGGGCTTTGCAAGCAATGTGCTTCCCATCGATGGACCTGCAGGTGTGAAGGAAGTTCCACTTCTGATAATATTGGTTGGCCACTTAGAGTACTTGTTGCTGGATGCTAAGTGGAGAAGGGTTAATGCCAACTTCAATCCGTATTGAAGCGCTTTCTGGGGGTGGAGGGGCAGACCATGAGTTCATATTAGAGTACTTGTTGCTGGATGCTAAGTGGAGAAGGGTTAATGCCAACTTCAATCCGTATTGAAGCGCTTTCTGGGGGTGGAGGGGCAGACCATGAGTTAATGCCAACTTCAATCCGTATTGAAGCGCTTTCTGGGGGTGGAGGGGCAGACCATGAGTTCATATTAGAGTACTTGTTGCTGGATGCTAAGTGGAGAAGGGTTAATGCCAACTTCAATCCGTATTGAAGCGCTTTCTGGGGGTGGAGGGGCAGACCATGAGTTCATCGAGGTACTCATCAATGATTGCCTGGCACACTTTTCACGGACCACAAAAGAGATGATGTTGTGGGGGACCCTCCAGGAAAACTTCATATTAGAGTACTTGTTGCTGGATGCTAAGTGGAGAAGGGTTAATGCCAACTTCAATCCATATTGAAGCGCTTTCTGTAGAAGGTGTTCTGTTTGGTCAGTCTTGGTGTTAGTAGAGCCAGGAGTTCTTCAAGCATAACAGTGATCATGCGAAGAAAGTTGTGGAATGAGCTTGGATCCTCTCTCCTCAGCTCCACCATCAGCTTGTCGTACACGCCGTAGAGTGGTCTCCCCTGGATCCAGGGCCTCACTCAATGGCGCGTCCTTCTTCTTCTTCTTTCTCTCCGCCTTTGTCTCCGCTGGATGAGTTGCACATTCAGACTCATAAGGCTCTGCTGTTGTTGTATCAGTGCAATAATTGTGTTCCTCTGTACTGGATCATCCATAGTGATGGCAAGTGTCTACACCTGGACAACTGGATTGATACTGAGGACATTCACAGAGATCTGTTTTTTTTTTCAGACTCCTGAATAGTCGTTACCCATTCGCTTATCATACGTCGTCATCACCACTGCTTCGTTGTATGATCGTTAACTAATCGTTGTTATCGCTTTGTATTCGCTGCATTCGGTAGACATTATTTACGCAAGTGTTACAAGAACGTTCCTAAGGTCGTTCATCAGTCACTTCTAATTCGTTCCCTCTACGCTACCATCACAGTTAACGATTAAGGAACATACGCCTAACGATTGACTAACGTATACAACGAATGGCTAACGAATTGGGAACGAATTAAGAACGAACGTTTAACGATCGATCATTCGTTCCCGATTCGGAAAAAAGTTTTGTGCATGCACAAAACTTTCTAGAGCCCCACAACGAATACGACGAATGATAACGATCGACAAACGCCTGAGAAACGCCTGAGAACCGATATGGACGAATGAGTACCGAAAAACTCAAAAGTTACACCTTCCACAATCGTTGACCCCTATTCGTCTAGGTGTTACAGGCCCTTTATATGTCGAGTTAGGTAGGCGCTAGTAGACGTTAACATAATTAGACAAAAAAGTTCACTAATGTTAACCTTAAAAAAAAGCTCCCTTGGTAATCCTAATCAACTTTCTGAGTAATTAAGAGAATGAAAACAACTTATATCATTATACATTTAAAACTAACAAACCCAAATTAACCAAACCAAACTTCCGTAGAACGTCCAAAAGCTCAATTTTGCAAATAATAATAGCAAAACCGGAATGAAACAATCAAAACCTCATGTAGAGACATTTTTGCTCTCTAAATCAGTTTAAAATATTGAGTTTTCGTGACTTTATATAAGGGTGAGACACCCCTTTTGAAAGATTAAAAGATTTATTTTGCAAATTAGAAAGAAATTTGGGTAAATTGAGACGACGATAGCGCCGTCATGCCTAGGGTATTAGATACTTGTAATCAATAAAAGTTATAGAAGAAACGTTATTCAGCTCATCAAATTACATAAGAATACCCGTTTTTTGGTTACTTTGTTACTTTTTTCTAAGTTGTGACAAAAAAATAGATATGCCGCCATCTTGGGAGCCAAAAGACGCATCGTTAATTGGAATCGTATCATATTATATTATATATCATTTTTGAAGGATTTTTGTTCTGAATTAAAATATGATATGGACATTTTTAATTAATAAATTATAAAGATAATATGATTGATTTAAACAGCATTCGGGTGTGAGGCTTATATTTCTGATGTCAAGGAACGCGGTAGAAAAACTAGATGCCTAACGACATTTAGCAGTAGCATTTTGAAATCGAATCTAATGTTAGACTTTCGAATTGGGAATATTACTAGTTTATTTAAAATTCGCAGGGGAAAGGGGGAGGAGGGGAAGCCCGCCATTATAATTTGGGGCAGAAATGGCCTAAAGTAAAAGGCGCTATCGTCGTCTCAAGTTACCAAATTCTGATGTTCAGTTCTACTGTACCTCATGCGTTTCAGAACATTATGTTGGCAATCGAGAAACAATTTCTCAGCTTCACTTCTGCATTTCAAAAAATGAATTTTACAATCTCGAAACCATTACTGAGGTTCAGTTATGTATTACAATACATTAAAAGGGCAATCTAGAAACTCTTTCTCAGGTTCAGTTCCTAATTAAAAACATTAATTTTTTAATCTAGAAAAAAATTCTGAGGTTGAGTTCTACATTTTAACAAATAATTTTTCAATCTAGAAACCTGTTCTCAGGTTCAGTTCTACATTTCAAAAACATGAATTTTGCAATCTAGAAACCATTTCTGAGGTTTAGTTCGACATTTCAAAACATTAATTTTGCAATCTAGAAAACATTTCCCAGGTTCAGTTACTATTTCAAAACATTAATATTGCAATCTAGGAAAAAATATGAGGTTCAGTTTGGAATTTCATTAAATTCTTTTGTAATGTAGAACCCTGTTCTCAGTTTCAGTTCCGCATTTTAGACATTAATTTTGCAATCTAGAAAACATTTCAGAGGTTTAGTCCTAAATTTCACAAAATTAATTTTTCAATCTAGAAATCATGTCTGAGGATAATTCTGCCTTTCACAACATCATTTTTGCAATATAGAATCCATTTCTCAGATTCCGTTCAGAATTTCAATTAAAAAAGTCTTAGGTTCAGTTCTACATTTTAAAAATAGAGTTTCGAAATCTAGAACCATTTCAGAGTGCAGTACTGCTTTTCAAATCATTAATGTTGAAACCTAGAAACTATTGCTGAGGTTCAGTTCTGCATTTCAAAACCATATTTTTTATAAAGAAAACATTTCTGATGTTCAGTGCAGTATTTCAAGACATTACTTTTGCAATTTAGAAAGCACATCTGAGGTTCAGTTCTGAATTTCAGAACATTAATTTCCTAACCTAGAAAAAATTACTAATTTTCAGTTCTGCTTAATAAAATATTAACCGATTCCAAAACATTAAGTATCAAATTCAGTTCTGAAGTTTTATACATTACCTTTGGTATCTAAGAACCATTTCCGAAGATCAGTTTTGCATTTCACAACAATAACTTTCCAATCTAGAAATGATTTATGAGATTCAGTTCTACAGTAAAAAAACACACATTAATTTTGCAATCTTAAATTCAGCGTTGCATTTCAGACATTAATTTTTCAATCTATATAAATGTTTCTGCATTTCTAAAAAATAATTTTGCAATTTAGAAATATTTTATAAGGTTCAATTTGCATTAAAATGCAATCTAGAACCTGTTTTCTAAGGTTCAGTTCTATATTGCCCCCCAAATAATTTGCAATCTAGAAAAAAAATCAGGATCAGTTAAGCATTTCAAAACATTAATTTTGCAATTTTGAAACCATTCTGAGGCTTATTTAGTTCAGCATTTAATAATATTAATTTTGCTAACTAGAAAACATTTCCGGCGTCTGGTTTTGCATTAAAAAAAAAAATTAAACCATATCTGAGGTTTACTTTTCCATTAAAAAAAAGAAGAAAAAAGTAGAACCTATTTTTGAGGTTCAGTTCTGCATTTCAAAACATCAATTTTGTAATCCAGAAACCATTTCAGACGTTCATTACTGAATTTCAAAGTATTAACTTTTTAATCAAGAAACCATCTCTAATGTTTTTTGTATTAAAAAAATATATTTCAGAGGTTCAGTTCTGCAATAAAAAACATTCTACAATCTAGAAGGCATTTCTGAGGTTCAATTCAGTGAATCAAGTTATAATTATACAATCAAGAAACTTTACAAGGTTCGGTACTGTACTTCAAAATATTAATTTGACAGGTTTAGTTCTGTCAAGAAATAAATTGCAATCTAAAAAATAAATCTAAGGTTCAGTTCTGCATTTCTAAACATTAATTTTTCAATGTAGAAATCATTTCTTGATTCATTTCTTAATGAATTTTTTTATTTTTTTCAATCTAGAAAACATTTATGAGGTGTAGTCCTGTCTTTCTAATCATTAATTTGCCCATGTAGAAAAAATTTCTTAGGTTCAGTCCTGCATTTGAAATATTAATTTTGCAATCAAGAAATCATTTTTGAATTTCAGTTCTACATTTCTGAACATTAATTTTGCAAACTAGAACCCATTTCTGAGGTTAAATTTTGCATTTCAATACCTAAAAATTTCAAACTAGAATACATTTCTAAGTTTCTGTTGTTCATTTCAAAAAAATAATTTTGCTATATAGAAACCATTTATGATGTTTACTGTAGTTCTGCATTTCAAAACATTAATTTTGCAATATAGAAATCATTTTTGAAGTTCAGTTTTACATTTCAAAATAATATTTTTTAATCTATAAACCATTTCTAATATTCAGTTTTGCATTTCAACATTTTGAATTGCAATCTAGAATCCATTTTTAGGTTTAATTCTGCATTTACAAATATTAAGTTTGCAATCTAGAAACCATTTGTGAAGCTCAGTTCTCAATTTCTAAACATTAATTTTCAATATATAAACCATTCTTAAGTTCAATTCTACATTTCAAAAAATAATTTTACGATCTCGAATTTTCTTTTAATTTTAGTTTAACATTTCAAAACATAAAGTTGCAATCTGGAAACCATTTCAGATGTTTAGTTCTAGATTTACAAAGATTATGTTTGCCAAGTATAGAAACCCTGTCTGAGATTCAGATCTTAATTAGACAATATAATAAACCATTTCTAAGGTTCAGTTCTGAATTTCAAGACATTAAAGTTTGCATTCTAAGAACATTTACTTAGGTTTATAGAGTGCACATGTAGATACCCTACACAACGGAACCCGACGAAAGGGAGAGAAAGAGAGTCTAGAATGTCGAGGTAAAGCCTCGATTTTCTCACTGTAATAAAGTGGTAGTTTGCGTATCTGGGCTTAGGTCAGAGAGGCGCCAGAGAATAAATATTGGGAAACTGAGAATATCTCGAGGTAAAAAAAGGGCGTGTGATAAAAGCATTTCACCATTCTGTAACAAAGATAGCCAGAAGTTAAACAAATATATGTCTGATAATAAAGCTCCACATTCTAGAAATATTGGCCAATAACGAGGTACGGCAGTTTAGCCGCCATCTATTCAAAATTAAATAAAGGATTAATTTAAACCAATCAGGAGGCGAGCTAAGGAAAGGAGCAGCCAATCACGTGCGCCAACGTCATTTGTAGGCGGGGCGTGAGGGTGACTCGATGGACGTTTCTCCGCCTTTATAAACGGGTGCAGAAAGATTAAAAAGAAGAGTCATCATTATTATTTCATTAATTGTTACGCGTTTATTAATTTAATAAGTCGATCATTATAATCGTCCGGTCGCTCTTCTATATTCCCGCATTACTTTGTTGTAAAATCGAATCGTGAAATTGTACTAGGATAATTTCCTATTTCGGTGCAAGGCAAAATAAATAGACGGAGACTCCTTTACATCTATAAACTGATTCTTTTATTTATCCCAGTTGGTACCTTCTTCTCGGATCAAGTAAAGGCTACCTAAAAGGATATTTCCGTTGCGGATTCAAATAACTTGTTACCATTGCCGGTGGCAAGCGTTATCCCTATCCTACCAAGCTCACCCGTTTGAGTGGCAACGTTACCACTAACCGGGCAACCAACCAACCACCCCTATAACATACAAGGGCTGGCAACATTCCAATAACAGAAAGCAAGTAAGAAATCCCCCCCCCGTAGGTTAATTTCGGTATGTCAAAATATTAATTTTTGCACTCTAGAAAACATTTGCGAGTTTCACCTTTGCATTTCCAAACATGAATTTTGCAATTTACAAACCTTTTCTGAGTTTCAGTTCTGGATTTCAAAACATTAAATTGACAATCCAGAAGTCATTTCCAAGTTTCACCTTTGCATTTCAAAACTTGAATTTTGCAATATATAAACCTTTTCTGAGGTTCAGTTCTGAATTACAAAACATTGATATGACAATCTAGAAACCATTTCTTAGGTCCAGTTAAGAAAATTAAAACATTAATTTTGCAATCTAGAAAAAAATTATGAGGTTCAGTTTTTCAATTATAAACACTGATTTTGCAATCAAGTAGATAACCATTTTTAGGTTTAGTTCTGCATTTCAAAATGCTCATTTTGCAATCTAGAAATGTTTTTTGAGTTATATTTTGGCATTAAACAAATAAATTGATTTCTAGAACCTTTCTCTAATGTTTAATTCTGCATTTCAAAACATTAAATTTGAAATCTAGAAACGATTTCGAAGGTTCAGTTCTGAAACATTAATTTTTAAAAGTAATAAACATTTCTCAGGTTAGGTTCTGCATTTCAAAACATAAATTTTGCAATCTAGAAATGATTTTTGAGTTTTATTTCTGCTTTAAACAAATAAAATCTTTTTTTGAACCCTTTTCTGATGTTAACTTCTGCATTTCTAAATATTAATCTTACAATCTAGAAACCATTTCTGTATTTAAAAACATGATTTTTTCAATCTAGAAAACATTGATGAGGGGCAGTTCTGCTTTTATAAACATTAATTTTGCTTTCTAAAAACCATTTCTGAGAATCAGTTCTCCACCTCAAAACATTAATTTTGCAATCCAGAAACCAATTTAGAGGTTCAGTCCTCACTTTCAAAATATTAATCCAGCAATCTGGAAAACATATCTCAGGTTCATTAGTGAATTTCAACACATTATTTTTTTTAAATCAAGAAACCATTTCTAATAGATTTTTTCAAGGCATTACTTTTGTAATTTAGAAAACACATCTGAAGTTTACTTCTGAATTTACAAACTTTAATTTTCCAACCTAGAAAAAAAATTGAGGTTCATTTCTGCATTCTAAAAAAATAAGTCTGCAATCTAGAAATAGTTTCTAAGGTTGAATTATATGAATCAAGTCAGAATTATACAATTAAGTAACTTTCTGAGGTTCAATGTTGTATTTCGAAATATGAATTTTTCAATGTAGAAACCATTTCTGAAGTTGAGCTTACTTTTTCAAAACATTAATTTTGTAATCTAACAACTATTTCACAGCTTCCTTCTGACTTTCAAAATTTAATTTTGCAATCTAGAAACCATTTTACCGGTTTAGTTCTGCTTCCCCCCAAAAAAAATTGCAATCTAGGAAATAAATCTGGAGTTCAGTTCTGCATTTCCTAACATTAATTTTGCAATAGAGAAACCATTTCTGAATTCATGTCTCTATTTAAAGCCATATTTTCGCCTTTATAAAACATTTATGGGGTAATTCTGTCCTAAAAATTAATTTTTGCCATGTAGAATCAATCTCTTAGGTTCACTTCTGCATTTCAAATCTTTAATTTTGCAATCTAGAAACCATTTCTAAAGTTTAGTCTTGAATTAAAAAAAAAATTGCAATCCAGAAAGTATTTTTTTAATTTCAGTTCTACATATCTGAACATTAATTCTGCCATTTAGAAACCATTTCTTTGGTTCATTTCGGCATTTCTAAACAATAATTTTGTAATCTAGAAACTATTACACAGCTTTACTTCTGACTTTCAAAACATTAATGTTGCATTCTAGAAATCATTTTTGATATTCAGTTTTGCATTTCAATACCTTAAAATAGCAAACTAAGATCCATTTCTAATTTTCAGTTGTGCATTCCCCCCAAAATAATCTTGCTATATAAAAACTATTTATGATGTTTAGTTCTGCATTTGAAAACAGTTATTTTGCAAAGTAGAAATCATTTTCGAAGATCAATTCTGCATTTCAAAATATTCATTTTTCAATCTATAAACCATTTCTGATGTTCAGTTTTGCATTTCTAAATTTTGAATTGCAATCTAGAATCCATTTCTGAGGTTCAATTCTGCATTTTCAAACATTAGGTTTGTAATCTAGAAACCATTTGTGAGGTTCAGTTTTCCATTTCTAAACATTAATTTTCAATATATAAACCATTTCTAAAGTTCAATTCTGCATTTCAAACATTGATTTTGCGATCTACAAATTATATTTGAGTTTCAGTTTACATTTAAAAACATTAATTTTGCAATCTAGAAACCCTGTCTGTGGTTCAGTTCTCTGTTTAAAAACATTAATTAGACAATCTAATAAATCCTTTCTAAGCTTCATTTCTTAATTTCCAAACATTAAAGTTTACAATCTAAGAACCTTTACTAAGGTTCACTTCTGTATGTCAAAATATTAATTTTTGCAATCCAGAAAACATTTGAGAGTTTCACTTCTGCATTTCCAAACATTAATTTTGCAATTTAAAACCCATTTCTGAGGTTCATTTCTGTATTAGTAAACAATAATTTTGTATCCAGAGAACCTAGGTTCATTTTTGCATTTCAAAAAGTTAAATTTGCAATTTAGAAACCATTTCTGAGTTTCAATTCTGTATTACAAAACGTGCAATGTAGAAAGTATTTATGGGGTTTAATTCTGGATTACAAATATTAAGTGAAATCAAAAATTAATTTCCTAAGTTCAGTTCTGCTTTTCAATTCAGTAAGTAATTGCAAACTAGAATCAATTTCTGAGTTTCAGTTGTGCATTGAAAAAAAATATTTTGCTATAGGTTCCGTTCTGTATTTGGAAATATTAAATTCGCAATCTATAGACGATTTCCTAGGCTGACTTCTGCATTTCAATTTCAATTTAGAAACCATTTTTGAGATTCAGTTCTGCATCTCTCAGCATTACTTCTGCAATTAGAAACAATGTTTGAGGTTAAAACTGCATTTCAAAACATTAATTTTGAACTATAAAAAGAATATCTAAGGTTCAGTTATCCATCTCAAACCATTAATTTTGCAATCTAGAAAACATTTCTGAGGTTCAGCTTAGCATTTAAACATTGATTTTGCATTCAAGAAACCATTTCTAAGGTTTAGTTCTGTAATTCGTTATTAAGGTTGAAATCTAGAAACCATTTCTCAAATTTAGTTCAACATTTCAAAACATTAATTTTGCAATCTAGAAAATAATTCTGCGGTTCAGTTTCTGCATCATTTAAAAAAAAATAATTGTGCAATCTATTAACTATTTCTGAGATTCAGTTTTGTATTTCTCAACATTAATTTTAAAATCTAGAAACCATTTCTCAGGTTCAGTTCTTTAATTCAAGCCATTCATTTTGCAAACTAGAAACACTGTCTCAGGTTCAGTTTTGCTTTCAAACATTACTTTCTTCAATTTAGAAAACATTTCTGAGGCTCAGTTCTGCATTTTAAAATATTTATTTTGCAATCAAGAAACCGCTTCTGAGGTTCAGTATTTTATTTCAAAATATTCATTTTGAAATTTAGAAACCATTTCTAAGTTTAAGTCTTGCATCTCAAAAATTTATTTTGCAATCTAGCAATTTCAGAGGTTCAGTATGTATTGCATTCAAAATCATTATAACGGCCATCTAAAAAACATTTCTTATATACCAATTCATTTTAAAACATTAATTTTGCTATTTTGAAAATACTTCAGAGGTTTAATTCTGCATTTCAAAACATTAACTTTACAATGTAGAAACTATTTCTGAGGTTCAGTTCAGTATTTCAAAACAATTAATTTTGCAATCTATAAAATATTTTTGAGGTGCAGTTCTGCATTTCAATACATTAAAATTGCAAACTAGAATCCATTTCTGAGTATAGTTGTGCATTTCAACAAATTAATTTTGCAAAATAAAACCCTTGCTGAGGTTCATTTTTTACATTACAAAACATAAATTTTTAACTCTAGAAAACCTTTATGAGATTCAGTTCTGAATTTAAAAACTAACTTTGAAATCCAGAAACCATTTGTGAGGTTCAGTTCTGCATTTCAAATCATTAATTTTGCAATCTAGAATCCATTTCTGAGTTTCTTTTCTGCTTTTCAAATCTGAGACCCAAATTATAGCAATCTTCAAGCATTTCTTCACTACGAAATCCATATGCTTGTGCTCGTGTTTATGTCTTCTAACTAAAACTACCTACCCAATTTCATCTTTAGTCGCGAGCGACTCTATATGTCGGTCGGTCGGTCCCTGTTTTCCTAATTTATTTTTTGTAATAACATTGTAAATATTCGGCCAATTGTAACGAAATTT
The DNA here is from genome assembly GCA_963969495.1 of Ceratothoa steindachneri. Taxonomy (NCBI): domain Eukaryota; kingdom Metazoa; phylum Arthropoda; class Malacostraca; order Isopoda; family Cymothoidae; genus Ceratothoa; species Ceratothoa steindachneri. The sequence goes on from OZ018335.1 coordinate 95,648,769, forward strand.
GAAATCCTTATGTTCTTTTACATTCTCTTTCGAATAATATAATTGACAAGTTCCTCCAAAGCTTAGCCCAGGAATTATTTTGTTTTGGCAATTACATCATAATTATTCGGCCGATTCTAACGAAATTTAAAACCCTTATGTTGGTTTACATTTTCTTTCGAATGATATAATTGCCAAAGTCCCTCCAAGGTTATCCCGGGAATTATTGAAAGTTTTGAAGGTCATAAATCAGAATACGTGAGAGCACGCGACTTTATGGTCAGTAGACGTTTTTTGATCAGTGGGTCGTTTCTTTCAAAATAGCCAAATAATTTTCTGTTTTTTTATTCGTTTTCCCATTGCTCTTAAAAAATGTTCCTTTCCCATTTGCAGCCAAACAACCCCATAACACTTCCCGTTCCTCCCAGGATTTTTGGTCGGTATGGTATTTTAGAACAGAAACACCACCCACTTTTCAACAAGCGCTTTCTCATCTGGACTTATTTTACATAAATAGTTACTTTCGCTTCGTCACTTCATAATACTCCGTTCCTAAATGTTTCATCATGGTGACTGGGCTCCTTTGCAAACGTGATCCCTGTTGCATTGTGAGATTTACGAAGATATAGCTCCTTTCTAGCCCAGCAGCCATGAAGGAATCCCTTCATTGTCGTCTTCAAATATTAAATACAGATTAGCCAAACTTTGGTATATTTGCTTCTAAATAGGACGTGTTGGTAAACTTTAATCTTCTTCCTTACTCAAAGATAACTTGGCTTTCTTTCCACTTCTCGAAAGCCTTTTCATCGTGGCAGTGTCCCAGTACTAGTGTATGGTTGGCTAAAATGATTGTTGTGGGATGTTTATACACTAGGATATTTCTCCACGCGTATTTTCCTTGCTCTTACCCATTCTCACAAATGTGGCAAAATTGTAAGCTAACAAAGATGGCAAAAGTGCATCTTGTACATCAAATTTGATTTCGTAGCTTAGCTTTATATTGCCCTATAGATACAAATATTAACATAACCTTAACAACCCAAATTCCAACCCACCACGCTAAAAGCGAAATAGTCTTATAATTTCAGAAGAGTGAGTAAGCAAGTCCAGGACCACCCATTTTAATCGGATTATTTTCAAATTGACCCATTTGAACAATAGTTTTGTTCATTTGAAGAATAAATTGGACAAAGCTATCAGGTGTATTTAAACTTCTGATCAAAACTGCATTCATCAGATTTGTTTACATCGATTTCGTCTCATCCCGCTCTCATTGTTTTTTCACCTTGTTTAAAATGGTCCACAGGTAGTTTATAAACCAAGTTATCAATCAATTACATCATTTAACCTTACTTTCTAAATAATTAAAAAATATTCTGTCATTTCTACAGTTTTGCGATGGTAACCGCTTTTATCTCAAAACCTATTATTTGTTTTAGAAATATCGTCTCTGGAATGAGTTTGGATTTTGTTCTGTTCTTTTTCAAACTCTGCGCATTTTTTTTTTTAAGACTGAGAAGAAAAAAGAAAGTCGTGTGAGTAATGAAGGCACGCGCATACCATGGAGAAAAGAGAGAAAGGGAGTGGGTGGGGGGAGGCAAACCAAATGAACAGAAATAGCGGAAAAGAACAAAATTAAAAGAAATAAGATAGTAAACTTTATCAGTGGCAAAAGCCTATAAGATGCATTCAATATTTCTCGGAAGAAAGGCAGAGAACGAAGACCCCTCCCTCATATTAATTAAAACAAACTAATTGTGAAAAAATTACGCAACTCCTTTTATAAACTCTATATTTACCTTGAATTTTAAGAGAATTAACTTCAATCCTTGAAGTATAATTTTAACTTCCATCTTATGTTCACTAACCCATTCACTTTCTCTGTTTAAAATTTGTAGAGTCTATGTTTATACACAATTACACAATTAAGATTATTCCATGGTTATTTCAGATGACCGGCCATTAGCTGCCATTTTATACCTTACACAACGATGAAATGCCGTTTTCAGATTTGAGCAATAGGGGTTCCAGCTTAGTCCATTTAAGGAATAGGGATTATGAAAGTAAAAAGTGAAAAAGCAAAATAATTTATTTATAGTTTAATTTTTGGTTTGATGAGCGCGCGTAAGTGAATGAATCAGCTCCATACAGAGCCATAGATACGAACATTAACCAAACCGAATCAAGCGAATATCAACCACCCTCGATAATACTCAGAGCATTATCATAATTTCTGAAGAGGAGGCGCGCGACACCAGTCCCACCCAATTTAATCGAGTTATTTTCATATTGACCCATGTGAACAATAGTGACCCCTTGGTTTCTCGTTCCCTATTTTTCAAAAGCTCCTCGAGTAGTTCTACTACATTTTATTATATCTAATAAAGTTTGTCATTGAAAGTGTCACTCATTGTCTCGTCATTGAAAGTGTCACTCATTGTCTCGTCATTGAAAGTGTCACTCATTGTCTCGTCATTAAAAGTGTCACTTATTGTCTTGTCATTGAAAGTCACTCATTGTCTCGTCATTGTAAATTGCATTAAGATTTGTCTGTCTGTCTCTCATTTTCCAAATTAGTCTTCGCGATCCCGAACATTTTGGGTCAACATGTTACATCACGCCTTCTCATCCTACTTTTTTTATCCCTCACCCTCCTTCTTTTTCTTATTCACGGGCTTTAGTTTGTACTTTTGAGTACATGTGCCATCTGTACGAGTTCGTCCTCATCATTTTCCTTCACAACTCCACATTTAGGTTTAATGGAGTTGGGCATTGCAGCTTTTGTCAATCGTAACCGATTTCTTCATTTCTTCTTTTCCCGTTATTGCCACTAAGCCACTTCTCTGCCAGCGTAGATTGCCTACCTATCGAAAATGGCCGCGTCAGACCCCTCCAGCACTCTTCTTTTCTCACTTAAAACTACCTTCCTTTTCTCTCCTAAACATGCCTCCACTGCATTACAACGCTTCCCTTTCCTTCTTTTCCAGCCACTTGGTTCGTCATTCCAAATTTAATTTATTTTTGTTTATAAATTGAAAAAATAATTAATTCTCTCATCAGTAACTGCTTTCCCACACACTAGGACGGTGTATATCAATGCCACTAAAAATTACTTCCCTCTTATGCCCCCTTTATGCCCTTAAGACCACAAAACCTTTATGTCTTGAAAGACCACAAAACCACCACTCAGTCGTTTCCACGCCCCATTGACCCTTCATAGCGATAGGGTGGTAGGGGCTGTAGCATCTCGTCCAGTGGAAGTTTATCCCAGGGCCAAAAGCCCCAAGAATGTTCCCTTACAAACCACACACACCCTGTATATTGCACACCCATCATTCACGATATCAACCACTCGCTCCTCGCCAGCCCTTTCTCATTCAGCATCATCAACCCACCTTTTACGTGTGTTCCAACTTTTCGTTCACACTTGCGCTCACTCTCGTGCATTGTCTTCTCTCGTCTATTTTCCAACATTCTTCTCACATGCAACCTCCCCCCCCCATCAATATCACAATATAGAAACCTCCATCTTCCAACTTCAACCCTTGGAAATGAAGTCGACGGAATATACCATATCGCTCTAGTTAATGGAATTATTATTATAACGGTGTTTGTCTTTTAGAGAAGCATTTGTGTTTCCTTATTACTAAGACAATAGGGTTAATTTAATTCTTATAATTTTCATTTTATTATAATTTATATTTAAAAAAATGGAGGCAGTTACATCATCTTTATTCTAATCAACCCGATTTAGGTATTATTTAACCTTTTGGAGCGTTCTAGAACTTGTTTATAGAGTTGCTAGTTTTAACCTTTCGGGAAGGATTCCTGGTGATTTAGATTCGGAATGGTGGGCCAGTTTTGGTACACGTTTCTCGTAGATATTATGTGGATGTATAACCGCTAAGTTGAAAAAGTAATGAACTATCTGGATTCCTTACCAAATTTCTCCGTAATGGAATTCGTCTTCGTTGCAGAATGGGGATTAGAGTGGTCTGTACTCTCCCAATACCTAATATTTTAAATAAAATAAAAAGGCATAAGATTTGGCATAGATCAATTAGCCCACTCATAGTCAAACACCTTTAGATTGGGCTTAAACTTTTGAAAGGGTCGGTTTGGAATCTTGGTACGTGCCTTTCGAGTCCGTTACTTTTTGTTGGTTTTCAGTAAAAATATATTTTTCCATTTAACATGACCGAAGCCTTTTAATTTATTTAAACGTTAGATTATTTCCCTTCTCAGTAATCTAGCTTCTAGGGCGTTATACTGGTAGGTCTAAGTCAGTTTGAGCGGTACCAACTGATCAAAGGTCAGTTGTTTTGGAACGAAACGAAATCTTTTTTTATGAGAATGAACTCTCCTAACTCACTTTGCAACATTTATTCAGTGTGTGATTGTGGCAGTATGTGGTTGTGGTCTTGGTATTTAATTTACATTTCATTATAACCCAGCATGTGAATCATGGTAATTCGTATCTTAGCAATAGTGTACTAGGAGCAATATTTCGATGGTGGAGAGGGTCTCTCATACTTTAGAAAGTCACGATCAATATTTCAACCCGATTCTGCAACGAAAGAATTCTTCAACGACGCCATCTTTAAATGCCATGAGACGACCTAAGTTACGCTCGCTCGTTTGAAGATGACGAAACAAAGGAGCTTGTTTTTAAGGTTAATATTAGTTCATTTTTATTTTCCGAGTTACGATGTGAAAGGTTAGGGATATTAGTTATTTAAACATGTTTAGTGCTGGTAATTCTAGAGATTAACAAACAAAAAAAAAACGCCAACCGGCACAAGCGTTTTCTTGACTTTTTTTTACGCTCGCTCGTTTGAAGATGACGAAACAAAGGAGCTTGTTTTTAAGGTTAATATTAGTTCATTTTTATTTTCCGAGTTACGATGTGAAAGGTTAGGGATATTAGTTATTTAAACATGTTTAGTGCTGGTAATTCTAGAGATTAACAAACAAAAAAAAAAACGCCAACCGGCACAAGCGTTTTCTTGACTTTTTTTTACCCCAGAACAACGAAAAAAAAGGTTCTTCATCATGTCATTTTGAACTCGGTGCTACTATGCTAAAGCAGTTAAAGGCACCTACCCATCAATTGAAGTAACACGATTTTTTGGGCGTTAATCTGTAAAATTACTAAAACAAAATAGTTACTACTTTCCAATTCTAAAACTCGGAAAATATTGATTTCCTCGCCGACTAAATAGCAACAAACAATTCAGATAGGCCTATAGAATAGATTAAAAGTGAATTTTCTGAAAAAAAAGCGGAATAATTTTGAATAAGACGAACGCGAGTATTTTTTCACCCCAAAATAACAAAAAAACAACAGAACCCACCCATAAAGGCCTTCTCATGACATTTAAAGATGGCGTCGTTGAAGAATTCTTGCGTTGCAGATTCAGGCTGAAATATTGACTTTTTGAACTTTAAAAGGGGTGATACATCATCTCCGTCCTAAAAATATTAATCCTGAATCACTATTACTACGATACGAAGAAGTATGACATGATTTAGTAATCTAAAACGCTTGCGCCTGTCTTCATAATTACCGAAATCATTTTGCTGAAACTTGGCCACAAAGAAATCACATATGTACATATATCTAATGGATATATCCTAACCTAATTCTTACCTGTTTTCTCTCGTTTAAACAAAATAATAAGATCATCTTGTAAAATGGTGATTTTGGTCTCTAAATCTATGTTTTTATGTATGATTTAAAACTTAATAACTGATCACTAATTGTGTTCTTCATTTATCATTTTATTGGTCTCTTTTCACAGGTGGAAAAACGTCTCCATTTGCATACCCACTTGTATTTCTAGATAATACCTTTCTCATAATATTTCAGGTAATATCAAATTTTATTTGCGACGCCCCTTGTACAGACAGCAGTTATTTAATATTGTTTTTTTTCTTCGGATGTGAAGTGCACTTGCCCAATTACCTGATCTAGGTGCAAATGCGTGAAGACAAAGTTGAAGTGCAGATGCGAGAAGTAGCTGGACTAGAACAATTTCCAATACTAACATGTATGTAGGGGTCTTGGTTGATTTGCTAGCCATTTTCTTATTGAATGTATTGTTCAAGGAGTCTCTTCAAGCAATTGGGTAAGCATTTACTTGGAAATAGAACTCAATATAAGAGAAGATATGCTCCAATCATGTTTATTTTATTTTTATTCAATTACTCATACATGAAAACCTAGGTATAGAGACCAAAATCACCATTCTTGGGTCAATAGTACAAAAGTTATGAGGCATAATTCGAAAAATAGCTGGAAATTGGCAGCCATCTTGATTTTGGCGGCCATTTTTATTTTTTTGTCTGACTGCTTGACACTCAAACCAAAATTGTTCTATAGGCCCTTACTTTCAAATTGGTAGTGAAAGCGAAACTTTTGCATCAATTTGAAATTACTGAGTGCCTGGGCACCCCACTATTATCCCTATATGCGCTATAAGCGCCACTCAAACAATTTCACTGTCGGTGATTTTCGGTCAAGCTAGGGCTATGATGCAATATATTTCGAAGCACGCCCGCCTCTCTTTTTGGTGGGCATACGTGTCTTCACTTAACTGGAATAGCCCTCTAACAGAAGTGTTGAAGCGAGTCAAAAGGATACGAGGCAAGTTAGTTCTCGCAGGACCTCCCTCCCGTTCTCCAGGAGAATGGGAACACAATCTCGGACCCCGCGTCCGTGGCGGAGTCTTTCGCGACCGCATTCTCTAGCCGGGATGCTGCTCTGTCAGCATTCAACCTACTTCGTGATATCACTGTAGGCTTCCGACTTGACCTTACGTCCAGAGGCGGAGAACCCTTCAACGACGTTTTTACATTAAGTGAGTTGCGTTCCGCTCTCATTTCCTGCGCGTTGATGCCGTGAGCATCAACAGTATAAGCTCGGTGCTGCCGAAAGATTTTCTCAAAAAGCTCTACGTGCACGACCTTTCTATCTCTTTTGATGCGGTCCATATGCCAACCCTGGAGCGTCGACTCCAACAGCCATTGAACCGCATCTCTCGCTCTGGAGAAGCTCACAGGTTTCCGTTTTCCTAGGCCAAGGTGATGCACTTCTGCTGCCATCCACCCCGACGCGGACTTGTTCCTAAACGGGGTTCAGCTGGAAGTGGTTGATTCGAACCGTTTCCTTAGTCTTGTTTTCGACAGACGCCTCACCTGGGAGGTTCATGTACGCAATTGCAATACACTGCTCGGTACGGGAGATAATGCATCGTGCCCGGTTGAGAGACCAGATTGTAATCTATAGCGACTCACTAAACGCCTTAATTGCTCTTGAGGCATTGGAATCCCCTCACACCCTGGTTCGTGGTATCCTTGGACCTACGATTGCAGCAAGCCGGGTGGATGTCGAGATTATCTTATGCTGGGTTCCTGGACATGTGGTAATTGCGGAGAATGGGCACGCCGATGATGGCGCCAAAGAGTTCGCGAGGACTGGGCAACCGGGCCAACTTTGGCTCTTCCTCATAACGACTACATGACATGAATAAGCAGCCATCTGGGTTGCTTGGCAAAGAAGATAGGAGACGGCCGAGGAGAGCTTAAAGTTGCGTGCCATTGTGCCGCGACTGTCCCCATGGACTTATCCCTCCCCCCTCCCTCTAATGCCGCGACGGCTTCAGGTCACTTTGTCTCGTCTTCGAATTAGGCACACTTGCGGGACGCTCCGACATTTGATGAAGCGCTCGCCTGCACCTTATTGTGACGACTGCGTTGTCCCCCAGACTAATCGGCACATTCTTGTTGAATGACCCAGTCTGGGTGATCTTCGCGCATGTTACCTCTCACGGGGTCGCTACCCCCTGTCCCTTGTGCTCGGAACGGGTTCGTGTACACAGACCTGTGGTCTATCTGACTTTTGGGAGGACGCTGGCCTACTCCATTTTATTTGACTCTTTGTTTTAGGTCGCATGCTCCTGCGCCAGGGCAGGCGGGCCTATACCCGACGCCAGACCGTGCTTCCTTCTTGGTTTTTTTTTTTTTTTTTTTTTTTTTTTTTTTTTGCGAACTTCATAATAGCTTAGTACTAGGCTAGTATTTTAATTACGGCGACTTATGCATTTGAAGACTCACCAGATTTGAAAATTTAAAAAAATAATTACTCGATCTTTAGTCACTTTTCACTGAGCTTCTTCTCAGTACCCATGTCATAGATATCTATACAAGACAACATTTGACCCAAAATGGATCCTTCCGCAACCCCCACTACTAACGTACGAGAAAACGCCATAACAGTTCAGCTATTTCCCTGGTTTCGTGTGCAGCATTTTTCTGTATCAATCGTTTATGCGGCACAGTGCCAAAGTCGGTTTTTGACTTCTAGGAAACTCTCCTCAACTGTTCCTTCAGCGTTGTTCTCGTGAAGCCTCGATGAAAGAATCAAGGCAACCCACCAAACACAATTTATGCTTACTAAAACCATGTTAACTGCTATGAACCAAATTGCGGTGGTTTAGGTGTTCCAAGATAATTTTTTTCTCAGTGATTCCTCAAATGATTTGTTTAAAAACGTCTGGTTGATTGGTTTGCAATTGCCTGATGAGGATCGATCATTTTTCTTAAATATCGATATAATATTGGTTATTTTACACCCAATTTGAATGAACCTTCTTCAAAAGATATATTAGAGTGTAGAAAAGAAATTTCTCCGTGATTCACATTGTCCCCTACCAACCACAATGAGGACCTCTGGTTTCAGTGGGTTCTTAACTCCTTTTAGTCTTAAAGCGAAGCCGATGGATGGGACCACAGTTCTGCCAGCAACTTTGCCAACAAGGACATCATTGAGATGAAAAGGATACACCAGATCGAGTCCTTTTAAGGTGATGAATATAGACGAAAGCGCTTGGAATCAAAATATTTCTTTTTTTTATTGCTTAAAACTATTTCTTCGTCGAAAAAAATATATGGTCGTGCTAGGGCTATTTATGCACTCTCTATACCTTTACAGTTCATATGAACACCACTTCCTACCCTGTAACGGGGTGTTATTTGTACCATAGCGTGGGCAAGCATCCTGCAGCTGACATCTAGAGGGATTGAGTGACCTCCCCGGAATGCAAGCAAGAGGATCTGCAGTTAGATATATTTTCAACACATTTTCTCTTCCTCTATCTTCAACACTTTTTTTATGGATCTTTCCATAAAAGCATTCCTCGGGAGATGCCCTCAATGGTTTTCTCTCTAATTAAAAAAAAACCTTGGTACTTCACTATTATTGACAGCCGAGGATTTTATTATTTATATTTTTTTACTAAACGATTTTTCATCTATCATCTTCTAAATGATTAGGTTAGGTTAGGTTATTTAAGTAAAAATTATCAAACAAACTATTTCACAAAACACCATTAATTCAACCTAACTTAAGCCTTTAGTAAAAGAAAATAAACATAAAAAAGATCCTTTGGTAAAAATTGGCTGTCGTTGGTATGTATATTTTTTAAGAATAAAATCCTCTGATCAAAGGCAAAGGAGATCTCAATTAATTCATCTGGTGAACCTTCTTATTAAAGCAATTCTAATAAACTCTGGCGAGCCCTCTTATCAAGGCAAGTCCAAACTCTAGCGAGCCGTGTTATTAAGGCAAGTTCAAACTCTGACGAACCCTCTTATTAAGGCAACTCAAAAACTCTGACGGTCCCCCTTATTAAGGCAACTCACAACTCTGCCGGTTCCTCTTATTAAGGCAAGTCTTACTCTCGCGAGCCCTTTTTATTAAGACAAATCCAAACTCTGGTGAGCCCTCTTATAAAGCCAAGTATAATAAACTTTGGCGAGCCCTCTTATTAAGGCAAATCCAAACCCTGGTGAGCCCTCTTATAAAGCCAAGTCTAATAAACTTTGGCCAGCCCTCTTATTAAGGCAAGCTCAACCTCTGATGAGCCCTCTTTTTAAGGCAAGTCTAATAAACTCTGGAGAACACTTTTATTACGGAAAGTCAAAACTATGTCGAGCACTCTTATTAAGGCAAGTCCAAACTCTCCATTGTGGTTTGTGTTGCTCCCTGGGTGCAATGGGTCTTCACTCTACGAAATCCTGTTTGTTTGTTTTTCTTTTGTTTTCTTCTATCCACTTGGCACTAAGGTGAATGTCAACTCACGGACTGTGGGCGCAAACCTGAGACATGGCCAAGTTGGATGTTCAATTGTCTGGCAGAAAATGATCGGGAGTACAAAGTTTACCGGAAAAACGGATTTAGTTTGGAAAATTTCGACCAAAATGTCTACAGTTCTTTTTCGCATCTCAATGTTTTATTTGTTTCGCATGAAGCCATGACATTCGGTTCATAAAATGTACTTCCATTTTGTCCATTTTCCAACAGAGATGCAAAATTTGTGAGCGTTCGAAGGTTTTCTAAATTTAAAAGTTACTTGGCATATATTTATGAAAATCATTTCCAAACCAATGCTTATAATGGCTAAATGAAGTCTTGCGCAAAAAAAAAAGAAAATTCTGGTTGTCATTTGGTCATCAAATGAAATACAGGAACTTCTTATGTTGATAACTTAAAGAACAGCTAATATTTTTGCTAGACTAATGCATCTTGTCTCCAAAAGTCAGGAAACTACTGTTCTCCTATTTTTATTTAAACATGGTAAATAATTACCTTAAATGTCTATCTTTTGTTTCAAGTGTAAACGAGAAAAACAAACACGCTATTAAATAGCCAGATTACCTTCTGTCATAAAGCCTCTCGTCCATGAACCAGATATTCTAGTTCCAAAATTACCTGAAAGTTTGGTTATGGATAAAATCAGTGATGATGAGATAAACAATGAGGAGAACTAAAACATTTAGTCTACCATCTTCTAGTTTCAATGAACCAAAATTATTAACACACAGTTAGTAGTCTCTTGTAAAATTAAAATTAACCTTATAGAAGTAAAAATTCACCTTATAGATGGAAAGTATCATCATTTAGGAATTTAGCGAGGTCAATTTATATAGAATCAGTTGAAAACTCTCAGACAACAAAAAAAAATTATTTAAATTATTTTATCACTAAAACTATTTTAGTGATAAATTTCCTTCTATACAATGAATTTTCACTTAAATTTTAGCACTTAGATCTTAACATTTTGGAACATTCTGCTGTATTTTAGCACTAGAAAAATAGAACTGATGCTTCAAGTTGAATTTAGAGATTCAGTCAAAAAAATCAAAATCATCGTCCTCTGATAACGCTCCTCCACTCATACTGAGGGACTCCAATTCAGAATCGAGGCTGATGTTCAGAGGGTCAGTACGGGCCCGCCGGGCCTTGGAAGAAGAGGGAAGTTGTGTTTCGCTCGTTTGGATCTTTTCGGTTGTTTTCAATGGGGCTGTATTTGTCTGGTGTGTCTGCGCCTCTGAGGGTGGTTGAGTTGAGTGAGCAACTGTTGAAGGTTTTTCAGTTGAAGTGTCTGGAGAAAGATGAGAAGGGTATCTCAAAATAAACATGTTATTTACGACTTCATATAGGTTTATTCATTTCGATCATACACTATTAAAAAGATTTTCGAGCATGGCAGAAAGCCAAGAAGGTTTAAGACAAACCAGTAAGATACCTTCATAATCTAAATAAAAAAATAGACATTAATGCCCAGGAAACTCTCATTACAAATACACGTCCAGTCTTACTTTCTAACCAGGGAAGAAAAACTATATATAAAAAGCAAACTCCAGGATTGTCCTTGTGAAAAAAAAACCCCAAATCCATCGAACTCACCCAGCTATGTAATGCATGCAAGCCTCTGGACCTAACCCAAACATACTCGATATCCAATTTAATGTAGTTCAAACTAATGAAAACGGCGCCAGTAAGGTACCGTCACCTACCATTTCCCTAAAAGCAAAAACATTTTGATCTGTCAATTACACAGCAAATGAGGGAGACAGGTGAGTAGAATTCACGGAAAAGAACAAACCTTTACATTATAAATTGCTTATCCGTGGAGAGAAAACAGAAATATGACAGGTAGGGCATGAGAGAACAAAAAATTAGATACATACTCTTTAAGAAGAAAATATTTCACCATGGAAACGAGTAAAGATCGCAGAGTATCAGAAGCAAGACCAAAAATAAATAGAAACTCACGAGTAAACATCAAAGGTAGAATCATCAAGAATGTGGTGAAGGTGAAAGATGTGGAAATATACGGAAGGTACATAGACTAGACAAACTACTTTTAAATAAAATGCGTAAAATGAGACAAGTTCGTATGTAGAATAAGAGAACAAAATGGAATCCGCTTTAAAATGTTGACTCTGTGAAGGTCATAAAAATGTAATAAAAATCTACGTATTCCAAAAAGCCATCAAAAACAAGACCACCAAAACAGATCAAACAGCCTAAAACAATTATAAGAGGATAAATGTCAATTAAATACGTAATAAAGCAATTTGGCATCACTGTTTCAGAAAGCTATTTTCTCGCCTTTAAAATATTACGCCGGTCCTGCCTGAACTAAATAAAGCAAACGAGAATTTTTTTGGGGTGGGGGAGCCCATCTGGCGACTGCCTACTTGGGCATAAGTCGCCGTACTCACTACAGCCTACGACTAGGCTATATTAAAAAACAAAAAGAAAATACAAAGCAACTAGGCTATATTAAACACAAATAAAAAAAAACAAAGCAAAAAGCTAACAAGAAGGAAGCGCGCTCCAGCGTCGGGGGTAGGCTCGCCTCCCCCTGGCTCAAGAGTATGCGACCCACAACAAACAGTCAAATAAAGTGAGGGAGTCCAACCTCCTCCAAAGAGGAGCGACCCCATTCAGCTCGATGCCGGGACAGGTAACTTGCACGAAGATCACCCAGACTGGAACATTTAACAAGAATGTGCCGAACAGTCCGGGGGACAACGCATTCGTCACAGTAAGGACAGGAGAGCGCTCCATCAAATGGCCATGCGTCTCGCGAGTGTGTCCAATGCGGAGACGACAGAAAGCAGCTTGAAGCCGTCGCAGAATTTGGGGATAGGTCCATGGGAACAGTCGCGGAGCAATGGCACGTAACTTTAAGCTCTCCTCGACCCTCGACCATTTTCCTTCTTCTTTGCCAAACCACCCGGAGGGGCGCCCGTATTCCTGCCATGTATTCTGTGTGAGGAAGAGCGAAATGCTGGTCTGGTCGCCCAGTCCTCGCAGACTCTTTGGCGCCCTCATCGGCGCGCTCATTCCCCGCGATTCCTATATATCCATGAACCCAGCAGAAGATAATCTCGACATCCGCCTGGGTCGCAAAAACCGTGGCGTCACAGATATCGTGAACCAGAGGATACGAAGATTCCAATGACCCGAGAGCACTCAGGGCGCTTTGTGAGCCTTTATAAATCATAATCCGATCTCCGAACCGGGCACGTCGCATGATCTCCCGTACCTAGCGGTGTATTGTAAGCAGCTTGGCCGTGAGGACAGATACAGCGCCTGGCAGGGCCCCGATAACTTCAAACAGAGGGGATACAGCGTGGAAACCGACCTCCTCTTGGACTTGGAGCCATCCAAATACACAGGGTGGATGCGTGGATGGCGGCAGAAGTGCACCACCGTAGTCTTAGCTACGGAATACTGAAGCCTGTGCGCTTCGGCCTATCGAAAGACGCGGTTCAATTCGTGTTGAAGTCAACTCTCCAGAGTTGCAACTGGGCTGCGCAAAAAGAGGTATCATAGGCCTTCTCCAGATCGAAAAACACCGTGCCCTAGTACTGTTTACGAAGGAAGGCCTCGCATACGGCATTTTCCAGTCGGAGCAGAGCATCTGACGTCGAATGGAACTTGCGGAAGCTGCACTGTCCAGAAGACAGATAGTCTTCGCTGTCTAGAAAGAAGGCTATCTAACTTTCACCAATTTCTCCATTAACTTTCACACACAGGAGGATGGAGAGATTCGACAGAAACCGGCCGGGGAAGAGTGATCTCTCACAGGTTTGCGAAAAGCGAGCACAGTAGCGATTCACCAGGAATCTGGGAGAATACCCTCTAACCAGATTGTGAACAAATCTAAGAGAAAGGCCATGCCTCGTTCACCCAGGTGTCGAAGCATGGCGTCCGGGACATCTTCTGGACCAGGGGCGGTGTCTGCGCACGAAGCGAGAGCGGAATGCAACTCAATCAAAGTAAACGTGTCGTTGAAGGGATCTCCGCCTTTTGAGGTAAAGTGAAGTTAGCGGCCTTCCGTGACATAAGGACGCGCATTGAATGCTGGCGGAGCAGCATTCCAGCTAGAGGAACGGTCGTGAAGAATTCCGCCACGGACGCGAGGTCAGAAATTGCAGTCAGATTCTCCTGGAGAACAGAAGAGGGGTCCTGCGAGAACTTGCCATGAATCCTTTTGACTCGTTTCCGTATCCCCGTTAGAGGGGTTTCCCGTTAAGTGAAGACACGTATGCTCGCCAAGAAGAGCGGTGGGCGTGCTTCGAAATATACCAGAACCTAGTCCTAGCTCACCGAATTTCAGCGACAGTGAAATCGTTCGGTCGGCGCTTATAGCGCATGTAGAAATAACGCTTCTGTTTGAAGGTTGTCTCCCACTCTGAAGACCACCACGGAAGCGGTCTGCGTGCAAAACGGTCAGGTGTTCTAGGAATCGTAGTTAGGCCATCGGTGACGAGGTTGCCGAAGAAGAACTCAACGGCCTTATTAAGCCGACCTAAACTCATCGACTGAGACAGAGAAATCAGTCATTTCCTGAAATGCTGACCACCGCGTCAAGCACCACCGGCGCGGGCTCTTAGGCGACAGCGGCCCATAAAATTATACTTGAATGGGGAAGTGATCACTACCGTAGAGGTCATCGACCACACTACACCCCAAATCAGGCTGTGCATCGGGAGAGCACAAAGATAGTTCGAGAGGAAAATAAGGCGGTTCTCGGCCAGTGATGCGCAAACTCATTCACAATTAGGACAACTATCTCCAGCTCGTCGATCAGGTAACCAAGGAATTGACCCCTGAGATTAATCGAGTAGTCTCCCTACATAGAAGGGGTGTCTACCAATTAGATATACGAACAAGAGAAAGGGCCTCGGCAACCGTGCCACGACGCAGAGGAAGCCCCCCGTGTCGAAGTCAGCTGACGGTGAGATGTACGCGGAAATAACAGTATACCTCCTATCCACGTGCAGCTGCACAGCTACTGTCTGAAAGGAAGTATCTAAAGCGAAGATAAGAACGGAGACATCATGCCAGGTGTAAATCGTGCATCCTCCCGCCCGTCCCCCACCCCGTGGAGGTGGTATCGCAAAACCCTTATACCCAGCATGGTCTCCTGCAAAAAAATAGCTAACGGGGAACGGGAGGACACGAGCCTCCGATGCTACTCCTGGTTAGCTCGGAGTCCGCGGCAAATCCATTGAAGAAATACGCCTTCCAGGCCTATCATGGAGGAGGTGCGGGGGCCCTCTTCGAAGAAATGAGCCTTAAGGGAATGGCCGTACGCTTCCCGGAGGCGGAACTTCGGGTGCTGTTGGTCGGACAATTCGCTGAAGGCGATGTCGCCTTCGAGGACTTATAGAGGCTGGTTGGGCTCGCCATGCGAGTATTTTCCTTCCTCCGCCTCGAAACCTTAGGCGAGCGGGGCAGCCTCGGAGGCGGGGGGACCGTCTTTTGGTGGATCCAGCGTCTCTGAGACACCCAGCCTACCACTGTGTGAAGGCGAAGAAGCCGAAGCTCCTTTAGTGCTGTCCTCCTTTCGGGGGCCAACTTTAGGAATCTCGGAAGATGGCCTCACGACCCTCTTCACGGGTGTTGCCTCCTTGGTGTTGCCTTCTGCAAGTCTAACGACTCGGTAGAGGCGCACAAGTGTTTCGCCTTACAGGAAACGGCCACGCTGGGGGAAGGGAGGGGAGCCCTAGTTTTAGTCGGCACTGGGTGTGAAACCTTTATACCGACAGCTCTACCAGGAGAGCGCCTGGGCTGAGTAGACCCCAAAGAAGGGTTCCGAACTGGCGCAGAAACGAGCGTGCTCGTAGACCTGAAGGGGCCAGAAGCAGAGGCTGTCTTTTTTAACATTGAGACATAGAAAATCTCAGGCATCGCCGGGCGCGCCAGGACCAAGTCCTTAGCCTCGCGAAACAAGATACGACCCTGGGCCTGAACGGCCAGGATTTCCTTCTCAAGGAGATATGCACCACATTGCTTCGAAGTAGCGTGGTGCAGCTCTTCGCAATTGACACACACGATTAGGACTTAACGTGTGCGGCCTTGGAGCAACTTACACAGAATTCGGGTAACACCTACTTTGCACGTCTACAAGAACGATTCGTATGGCCGAAGCGGTGACGGTAGTAGCATCTCTGCGGCAGTGGCATGAATGTCTTCATGCAGTAGTGTTACCAACCGTCACGCACCGACTCAGAGAGTTTGTCACAGTCAAACGTGACGAAGAGTGTAGGGGTGGGTCTCGAGGCCCCTCTCTGTTTTCTCATCACACGTTCGTCCTTGACCGCCCCATGGTTGGCCAGCTCTATAGTAATGTCATATATGGAGTAGTCAACGAGTTCCCTCACATAAACTAATCCTTTCACAAAGTTCATGGCAGAGTGCGGCGTCACACTCACAGGCGTGCCATCAAGTGTCCGAAGGGCACTAATCATGGCCGCCTCAGGGGGATTAGACGCATTCGCCAAAAGACTTCCGTCCGAGAAACGGGTCACCTTTGGCTCTCTATCAATTGCACTAGCTAATGCTCTCCTCTGATGGATCATGTTGCCCTTGGACAACATGGTGCCATCAGTGGAGCGAATAACGAGGAAGCGTTTGAAGCCAGTGGGCTCGAAAACGCCAGGTAACCTCTGAATGAGGAGCCCCAACGTAATCTAGGCTCCGCTTTGCGCAGTTCTGGTCTTCGTCCGGGAGTCCCCACCCGTACAGTGATCCCTTGTATGCTCGATAAGCGCTCCCTAGTACTTTGGAGGGCACGGGCCGATGGGCCCTGTCATCTCTCGCTTCCTAACGGAATTGTCCCTATCAAGTCGGTCCCAGCGAGAGCAGTCATTATTTGGCCCTCACGCGTTTTCTTGGCAGTCCTCTTGAAAAGCAAAGGGGGGACTGCCGCTAGTAAGAGGGAATCAACCAAGGGCGACTCCAAAGAAGAGGATGAGGGGGATTCCCTTGAACCCGTAGTCATGAGAGAGGAGTGAGCCTCCTCTCCGGTAAGAGAAGTTAGGAGGGTCCCCTGAGATAGTGCAGGGGGGGGAGAAACCTCCTTTCCTACTGTGGAGCTACCCGAGGCCGGCTCCATTGGTGGTGAAGGAGAAGTGGAGAGAGGTTTTTTTTTAGATTTCCATCATTGGGCATTGGTGACCGACCCTATAGTTTACACGGGATGCAAACGGTAATCACCCCCACTCAGTAGCCCGCTCTGCAAGGGATGAACAAGGGGCCGACAGAACCAGCTGCCGCCATTTAGGACCACACCTTTCCGCTCAGTAACCAGGCAGCCCCTTCCGCATGGCGGCTCCACCTTGAGCTGGGCGTAAATTCGAAAGAGAATGAAAGGAGACAGTAAGGGGATGTGAGGAAGGTGTGGGTTGGGATGAAGCAGGTTGTTAAAAACCCAGCACACAAGACCGAAAACAAACGAGCGCCTCTAAAGCTCCACAATGTACCCACCGCCTGTTCTCGAACACAACCTCCATTTCCATTCCACCCAGTAACCTTTTACTGGTGCTGAGACCATCTTCCTCATCGGCCTCCTTGCCATCAAACCAAAAGAGACTTTTTCAGACGTTCCAAGCCACAACTCAATAGTAAGGCTTAATATCGGCCTCAGTCGGAAGGATCTTTATTCTTAAAGTCTCGTTCTTCTGGCTGCACGGAATTTCGCCTCGCCTTACGAAATAAAGTATTTGTGCCGTCACTGTGACCCAGCACACCAGCCTAAACTGCTGCCAATGCATGATTTTTTCCAATGGCCTTTGGGACATCCAAATGGAGCATCTCCTAGTAGACCTTTCTCTTCATGACGTCTACAAGGTCCATAAGTTCCACCAAAATACCACCAAGGTAAAGGTGCCTACCTCAATATTGCTACTGACATTTAGCTACCTGGTCCCACCTCACATTTAATTGGGTGAAGGTAAACCCCGAAGGTGTAGGTTTGATGCCTGGTCTTACATCCCAACCTACATTCGTTGCTTTAAAGGCAACATGGTTTGGTATGTTATCTCAGCCTATCGAAATGTCGTGGCCATGTGCCAGAACTGTGGCCCTGAGCAAAACCCTCTGCTCGAACTGGTCTGGGGAACCCCCAGTATACTTGGGCGACGGCTCAACGTTAAATTTCGAGTCGAAAATGGGACCAGTAAGACTACGGTGGTGTTATTATTCACCTATTGGAGCGTTTTCTCCCTTGATCACCGAAATTAAGATAACATAATTGTGTACTTCTCTTTCTCAGCTGCTCGAAATCCAATAGATCGAATGAATGCACATGCGCGGGAGGGCACGAATCCTAAAGCAGGGGATTCGCTGAGGATCTAAGGATTCCACAGGGAAATTCGAATAATAAGGATTCTTAGAATATTTTTTCTCTTTGGTTTTCTCTCTTTCTCTCTCTCTTCTTTCCTTTTTCTCTCTTTTATCTCATATTTTTCTCTTAATCGTCTTTTCCTTTCTCTCTCTCTCTCTCTCTCTCTCTCTCTCTCTCTCTCTCTCTCTCTCTCTCTCTCTCTCTCTCTCTCTCCTCTTTCTCCAGGTTTGTGGGGGTATACCACCCTCCACACCGACCAGCATGAGTCAATAACGAGACCTGTATACCAAATTATCTGGCCTCCTAGCTGTCCTTCCTGCACTTATCTTAAGTGATTTCAACTGTTATGTGAACTGAAATGATCGTACATTTGGTCGGAAGGGGCCGCGTCTTGTGAACATTATTGCTGAAAACATCCTTACTCAATGGATCCGAGAGCCAACAAAAATGAATAATATATTAGGCTTAGAACTCACCATCGGGGACAACCTCGTATCCAGTTACTATGTAGACAAGTGGTTGGCAGGGATCGAACGCATTATTGTTAGATTCGAATTATGTATCCCTTCTTACCCAAATGCAAAGATATGTAAATACCACGAAAGTTAGATTATAAGTGTTCAAACTACATTGGGTTGAGAACTTCTCTGTGATCTAAACCCACTGAATGACAACGAGCAGAATCAAAATGGATCAACTTTCAAAATCAATTCATAGTCTGTCAGGAGTAGTTTCTGCTCACAAAGTCTGTGAAACCTACATGCACACAACAAAAACACTTCAGTGGCGAGATTTGTAATGCATTCAAATGCAGGAAATACGCATACATAGAGGGAAATTGAGTCAGGGCCCTTCAGAACATATATACAGGGGGTGAACAAAATAATTGGAACAGTAGAAATTTAACACCAATATTTCAACGACCCATTATATTAGGAATATCCATCCAAATTTCATTGTGAGTGTTTTGTTTTTATTGTAGATAAATAGTTTTCTTTAGCAACTTTAATGATTATTTGTATTTCTTTTTTAGAGTTCTTTTTCACCGAGTTCGAAAAGGGTAAATTTTTAGAGCTCGAATTACAGGAGCTTCCGTCACCGGAACAGCTAAACTCCTTGGTTTTTCGAGAGCTACCATATCAAGGACCATGGCAGAATTCAAGAAGCAGGGCAAAACCTCCAGCATGGGGAGTAATTCCGGCAGGACTTCGAAGCTAACTGAAAGAGACCGACGAGTTGTGATGAAAAATCCACGGACAACTGCCACTAAAGTGACTGCAGAGTTTAATCAGCATCTCACTTGCCCAGTTTCAACTAAAACTGTTCGCCATGAGCTCAATAAAGCCGGATATCATGGAAAAGCCGCCATCAAGAAACCTTTGCTTTCTCATCAAAACATTCAGAAAAGGCTGAACTGGTGAAGAGATCACAAGGGCTGGTCGCAGACCAATGGAAGCAAGTAATATTCTACGACGAGTCCAGTTTTTCTCTTTTCCCCACTGGAGGGCGAGTTTATGTATGGAGGCAGCCTGGGAAGCTTTTAATCCTGACTGCCTTCTTGCTACAGTGAAGCACGGAGGACGGTAAGTGATTGTTTGAGCAGCCATACTTGGAATTTTCTTAGCCCAATCGTTGCCTTGCATGGTAGGATTAACAGCAACGAATATCTGAATATTTTGGAAGATCAAGTCTATCCCATGGTCCAGATATTATGTCCTGATGGTGAGTGCTTTTTCCAAGATTACAATGCTCCAATACACACCGTTTATGTTGTTAAGAATTGGTATGAATAGCATAGGAGTGAGTTACAACACATGGAGTAGCCCCCACAATCTTCAGATCTTAATATTATTGAGCATTTGTGATGCGTCTTGGAGCCACAAGTTAGAAGTCATTACTCTCCACCGTCGTGCATGAAACAGCTGGAGCAGGTATTGCAAGAAAGATGGCTCAATATTTCTCTCAATGAAGTCAGGAAGCTGTATGAATCAATTCCAAGACCCATCGACGCTGTTCAGAAAGCAAAAGGAGGACCAACCCCGTATTAAATAAATATTCATTGAATTTAACACGTGTTCCAATTATTTTGTCCAACCTCTGTATGTTGCTCAGAGCAAAAGACCCAATATATTCAGAAGGTTAAACGTGAATAAGAGGTTCGTGTGGCGTCTCCCATCGAAGGGAAACCCTTAAGTAACACAAGAGAACAAAAATTTTGTTGCATTTATAGTGGTATTTGTTCTTAACTAATTTGGGTGCGCTGAATTCAAGTCTGAAGTCATTTATTTTCCTATAGGTTACAGATATTTTGCAATTCATCTATTTCAATTTCCTCCGAAACTTTTGACACCTCTCACAATTCGTTGTCTTACTATGTTGAAATTAGGCTTGAAACAACCGTTTAGGCAAAGTATCTGTATTTTTTCAACAGCGTGTACGTAGGTGAGTCAAAAAGTTCTCAGACAAATGCCAGATTATTGAAATGTTCGATTTTGTACAAGTAAATACAGGGTCAAACACGACTTTCATGTTTTCTGAACAATTCCTAC
The DNA here is from genome assembly GCA_963969495.1 of Ceratothoa steindachneri. Taxonomy (NCBI): domain Eukaryota; kingdom Metazoa; phylum Arthropoda; class Malacostraca; order Isopoda; family Cymothoidae; genus Ceratothoa; species Ceratothoa steindachneri. The sequence continues at coordinate 95,669,788 of OZ018335.1, forward strand.
AAAATTCGTCATTCAATTTGTCGAGACTCTTTGTATTAGATGTGCTTCAAAAAGGTTACTTTTTTGAACCCATAAAATGGCAAATTTTGAGATAAGAGCGAACATTAAATTCCTGACTAAACTTGATTGGAAGCCTGTTAAGATTATTGACGCTCTACAACAGGTTTATGGTGACTCTTCGCCATGTAGAGCGGTAGTTTACGACTGGATTAAGCGCTTCAAGGGGGGCAGAGAAGAAGTTGAAGATGATCCACGTGAAGGGAGACCCTCCACCTCCATTAACCCAGAAAATGTCGAGCTTGTGAGGAATCTAGTGGATAAAGATCGCCGTATTACTATTGATGAAGTTGTCAATGCATGTGAAATCTCTCATGGCTCAGCATTTGGAATTCTAACTGAAAATCTTGGCCTGAGCAAGCTTTCAGCACGTTGGGTCCCAAAAGCGTTGCGAGAAGACCAGCTGAATCATAGGGCCAACCTTTCTTTGGCTATTTTGACCAAGATTGAAGCAAACGAGGATAGTTTTTTTGAGCGCCTCGTAACGGGAGATGAAACTTGGGTGTATCAGTTTGATCCTGAAAGTAAAAATCAATCAAAAGAGTGGCACCCAAGGGGGGCAGCAGGGCCTATCAAGTTCAAGACAGAGAGGTCCGTTAAGAAGATAATGGCTACAGTTTTTTGGGATTCGGAGGGAATTATTTTAATAGACTTTTTAGAAGGACAAAAAACTGTTACATCCAGCTATTACGAAGGAGTTTTAAGGAAGCTGAAAACTTCAATAGCCAAAAAACGACGAGGAAAGCTCCACAAGCAAATCTTGTTCCACCATGACAATGCCCCTGCACATTCGTCCAAAGCTGTGAGATCTCAGCTACGGGAATTTCGATGGGAAACTCTTGCTCATCCCCCTTATAGCCCTGATTTAGCACCCTCTGACTTTTTTCTGTTTCCAAATTTAAAGGGACACCTAAAAGGAACCCGGTTTCAATCATTAGATGAAGCAAAAAAGCAGGTCATTACTTGGTGCCAGAGACAACCCCGTGAATTCTACAAAGATGGTCTTTACCGTTGGATTCATAGATTAAGAAAGTGTATAGATGTTAATGGAGCTTATGTAGAAAAATGATTACAGTATTATTACAAATAAAAATTTTATGCCATTTATCTGAGAACTTTTTGACTCCCCCTCGTATATCCATCACAATGTGTACTAGAATATGTAATAAATGCAATGCAAGAGTAAACTACATCGTAGCTTACGACGCACTAGTAAATTACGCGGTAGCGGCTATGAGGCGCGGGTCGCTGAGTAGAAAGCCACCATGAATTTAGCACGTAGACAGTCACGGTGAAGGTTATAAATAGGACCCCCTGACTCGAAGAACCAGAGAGCCGATTAGGACTTCGTACAGCGACGACCTACTGTTACCTGCACCGCTTTACCCGACTCCTACCAGTACTTGTCGCTATTACCTCTGCCGTTGCACCGATTGCAAGCTCCCGATTTACTCGTCTCTGTCGCTCTCACCGGGAAGTCGGATACATCTGGGCTCGCTACGAGTCTCCCCTGTTTCCAGGACAACCACCCTCTGTGTATTGCCTCGCTGCTTCCGTGACGGGTATTTGGAGTATTTCTTTTCCTCTTACGCCCCATTCTTAGGTTCTCGTTATCGAGACCTACAGTTATTTATAAAGGACGTTAGACTGGGGTATATTCCTGTAGCGATTGTCCGGAGTAACAGTGCTTATTTTATAAGGACGTGTCGTCGTTGGTGATTTAATCCTGTGATATTTGTGACCTGTGTGTGCACTATATTTATTTAATATCTTTGAGGAAGCATTCCTTGTATTATTATACCCTGGCAGATATCTGAGCAACTTTCTCTTGGACTTTTTTATTTCTGTTTTGGGCCGAGAGAACTTAGTTCCTCGTCTTGCCTTTACAGGAAAAAGAAATCAAATATGTATTACTACTAGTCAAATCTGAAGTATGTATCCATTAAATCCAAATATCAGTGTGCATACACCGATGCGATTCGGAAAGACAGATGAAATAAAAAAAAGCTCAAATTATTCCTATTATGGCAAGAATTTGGGGTTTGTAGCTCTTGCGTTTGAAGACTTACTTTGTCGAAGTTTCTCGTTTAATACTCCAGCAGTATTCCGCCATCATATGTCAGTCTCATCGCCCTTGGTAGCGCTCTTCCATCGCCATGAGATCTTGGTGGAAGAGCTCTTCTCGTTCAGCACTTACATCACCAAGGTTTTCGGGAAAGTGGTGAAAGTGACTATTCAGCAAATGAAATTTAATACTCATGTTCCATCCAAGATCACGAAAAGTCAACATAATTCTAACAACCAAATCCTCATAGTTATCGGCCTTTTTGGCACCAAGAAAGTTTTGTCTAACTGCCACGAATGACAGTCACACTGTCTCCTTGTCATTCATCTTTCTGACAAATTCCACATCACATAAAAGGTAACGAATTTGAGGTCAAATCAAGTATATGTCTGCCTTGATTTTCTCAAAAGACAAGAAAGGAAAGGCAGAAAGTAAGTACTGAAAGCATCACTTGTCAGTACTCCATGCCCTCACAAATTGCTTGATAGAGCCAAGCTTGAGATGGAGTGGGGTGAAAATGATTTTCTCTTGACTGACGATCGGATCATTCACATTGTTTGGCATGCCTACTTGCAGAGTTTCTCGGATAGGGGGAGTTATTCTGGCTACAGTGTTTGTCTCGAGCTCAACTGTCACACAGGCAGAGATAGTATAGGAACTTAATGAAACCTTTCTGTTGGCCAAGGAGGAAGTTGCCATTTTTAGGTCTACACAAATGATCCAGTTATGTTCTTGATATTTGAGTAAGTCAATGAACATTTTTATGTCCTTATGGGTTTCTCACAAATGCACCGATTGAGCAACTATGAATGCACCAAAAACATTGCCATTATCCAAGAGAACACACTTGAGGCTGCACTTAGAACTATTTCCAAACAATCTCCATTCTATAGGGTTAGACGAGGCAACACCTATCTGTGCTTGGAAGACCTGGGATATCGTGGCAGTAAACAAATTGCTTGTCTTCTGAACAAAGTCAAAGAAATCTGGTCCCACCTTCTGAAATACGAGACTAATAGCTCCACTGCTTTCTCGGAGAGTACCAAATTACGTGCTAAGTAATTCAGTTCCGCCTGAACTAATTAGAAACAGTTTAAAAATCCCATGCAACATAAAATGAGAAAAAAAAATGTTCCTTAGTATATTTCTTCGCGGATTTTAACAGCCGAAAACCCGTCTAATAGCCCATAGGCCCACTTAAGGAGGGAGTTGGTAGGCTGCAAGACTGTGATCTTGATATGGCCAATGACCTTAATGATTACTTTTCCCCTGTGTTCACTAGAGAGAGGAACGGTGAGATAGCGAACTCGTGATTGAGACTACTATGAACAGACCCTACGCTTCCCTCTGATTAAAATTTGGATCATGTATATATATATATATATATATATATATATATATATATATATATATATATATATATATATATATATATATATATCATATTTTAACTCCCTCAAATGGCTGTTGAATTCAATTTTGATCACGTTTCTGTTTACGGATTCTAATTATGAAATTTGGCAACTTTCGTTGGTCTCGTTCCCATAGTTAGCCTTCTGTGGTCTGCTGAAAACCCCTCTTCAGTTCACTGAAAGTTTCGATGGCACTTTGTTTGTTTGTGCTTGTCAGTAACAGAGGTAAGAAGTTATTTTTTATTCTTTTTTGGATGTTAGTTTACAAAATAAAGTTACCCTTATCATTTGAATGCAAATAATTATAATAATACAAATTATTTTTAAATAGGTAGGCCTAACAATTATCAATGATGAAAATTTTGGTCACTGAGATAGCCTAGTGATATAAGGATGCAGTCTGTTTTCTTAGGCCTATTTGGATAGCTTATTGAGGTAGCATGTAGGGAAAATAAAGACCTAAAATAAAAGTATGTTTGCAATTTTTGTTTCACATGCTAGTTTTAGTTAGCTCTGCTAATATTTCAGCACATATACAAATTCACGCACACACACACACAAACCTACATGCACACACTAGTTATCTCCCTTCTCTATTTCTCTTCCTTTCTCTCTTTAATTTGTCCTCAATTTTTATAATATATATATATATATATATATATATATATATATATATATATATATATATATATATATATATATATATATGATAAAAATTAATGCAATATCGCAAGAAAAGATGAGGAATTAAACCACATTCTCCGAAGACAATTTAATTCAGAACAGTTTCGGTGTATCTCACACCCTTTTTCAACTGACACTGGATAGAAAATATAAGAAAAGTGCATACAAGCATAACACAAGGTCAGGTCAGCCCTTCAATATGTTTAGGCCTAACCCCATCCCAGATTAGCCACAAGTAGGGGATTGGGAAAAAAAGAGGGGATCTTTCACGACCTGACCCTGTGTTATGTTTGTAAGCACTTTTCTTATATTTTCTATCCAGTGTCAGTTGAAAAAGGGTGTGAGATACACCGAAACTGTTCTGAATTAAATTGTCTTCGGAGAATGTGGTTTAATTCCTTATATATATATATATATATATATATATATATATATATATATATATATATATATATATATATATATATATATATATATATATATATATATATATATATATATATAAAAATTATCTCTTATTCAAATTCCAGATGGATTCTAAAAATCTTGCTGCAGGTGATATTATTGTCCTCCTAGAAGTTGATGTCTCTGACGCTGAGATTGAAGATTCTGATGAAGAAGCTGAATATAGATTGCCATCTGAAGATGGAGATACAGTGTCAGATGTTGGAGTTGAAACTGAAGTTTGTTCTAATTTATCCGATGATGATGTTCCATTAGCTTCGTTTCTTCAAAAACTTCAGCATGTGATGTATCTCGGATGTCAAATAAAAATAAAGCAGTACGCTGGAGAATGAAGGACCTTGACGTGGTGGCCACTGACTGCAGTGTTCAATTCTCAGATCCAACAAGCGATATGACACCTCTTTCTTATTTGAAACTTTTTTTTGATAATTCTATCATAGAAAATCTGCTTTTTCAGACCAATCTTTATTCAGTCCAAAGAACGGGCACATCTTTAGATGTCCATAAGAAAGGAATTGAGCAATTTTTAGATATCTACTTTCTTGCAGGACTTGTAAAAAGGCCTAGCTATCGAGATTATTAGTCTCTTTCAAATAAGAATGAAAAAATTGCAGAAACTATGTCTCGTGACAGGTTTGAAAAATTAAAATTTTACATTCACATAAATGATAATGCCAAAATGAAGGCCCGAATCTTGAACAACCGATCGCACTGAGTACTATTGGTTATTCAAGATTCGACCTTTCATAGATGCTATAAGGAATAACTAAAAAAAAATAGAGCAAGAGTACAATTCAGTGAAGGAAATCATGATTCCTTTCAAAGGTCGTGGTTCTCTAAACCTGTATTTCAAAGGGAAGGCACATGAGGGGGGTATAAAGGTTTTCGCTAGGGCGGGTGTCAGTGGTATTATATACGATTTCGAAATTTATATTGGAAAGGAAACTGTTGTAAAAGATATAGGCGTGGGAGTAAGTTGAAATATCGTAGTAAGGCTGGCAGAAGATTTACCAAAGAAACAAAACTACAAACTTTTTATCGACAACTGGTTTACATCATATGGACTGATAAAATATCTAAAAGGTTCTGCGATCATGGCAACAGGAACTGTAAGGTATAATACACTAAATGCTTGTTCTTTCAAAAGTGATAAAGAGCTAAAGAAAGAGGCTCATGTGATTATCGAACATAATGCAATGAAAACATCTGCGCAGTGAAGTTGTAAGATAGTAAATTTGTTCATTTGTATCTTCTTATATTGGAAAATATCCAGTTGGTCAGTTGCCGAAAAGAAGCATATTGATGTAGACATTCCTGCATTGGTCAAAGAGTACAACCAATTCATGGGAGGAGTAGATACCAATGATATGCTAGTATCATTGTATAGATCGAATATCGGGGTAAAACGATATTATGTTAGAATATTTTACCATATGATGGATATGTGCAATGTCGAGGGCTGGCTTCTTTACCGACGTCACTGTGCTCAAAGAAAAAGAAACTCGTTACAAAAAACTGAAAGATTTTCGAGATGAGATTGCACAGGGATTATTTCTCAATGGAGGTAACTTGAGGCAGTCCAAGAAAAGATGAAGACCATCGAAGGAAAGTGCGCAACCGCAAACGAAAGAACTTTATCAGCAAGACCAGTTGCAGATGTCCGCTTCGATAGGATGGATCACGCCTTCCCCAATCGAAAGCCCCCAAAGATGCAAACACTGCATAAAGAAGTACATTAAAATAAAATGTAATCTTCCACTGTGTATGAATAAATGTAGAAATTGTTTCATAGAGTTTCACCATAAATAAAAGGTAGTGTCGAAGATTAAAATACATTCATATGTCCCAATGATCAATTTTTTATTCACATCAGATTTTACACAATTTTATACTTTTTCAATAAATCGCATATTTTAAAGTTTTCATTATATCCTCCTTAACATCCACACAAATTTTAAAAATTTCTCAAATAAATAATAAATTCAAGAGGGAAGGGGTTAAATCCCAACTTTTGTTGTACGGTTGTAACTGAAGTATTTGGAGCCTATTTTTGTTTGGGGTCTGAAAGTAGATTTTGTGTAGTGCCACACACCCTACAGCCCATCCGCAACCCCAGTTATGAAGGATTTACGGTTTTGGACTAACATCGCCGAGGTACCACCGGGTTAACCCACAGGAAGAGAGGGCAGAAAACATTGGAGAACTAACCACCGCCTATCGGCGGACACGTGATTGCGCACATAGGCGATAGCAACACCGCAGTCTCTTATCCCGTCTTCACACACACAACCTATCTACTCTTCGGTCCAGGAAACTGTCAAATGGGTATCCATACCCACACACCACAACGATGAAACCTCCCCCCTCAGCCTAACGAAGATTGGCCCCTGGCTCCCTCAAGATTCCCTGCGATTGTCATTCTGATCTTTATGCGAATTTAATTATCAAGTTCGGAGGATCTGGTCCATGATTAAGAGGGGTCGGGTGCCATAACTATGTAAATGCGCCCCATCTGCCCCACAAATTATTCTCCAAAAATTTTCACTTAAAATTTAAGCCCAGAAATAAGTTCTATCCCATAATACATACCATCTATGATTCCGGGACGAATAATTATTTAATTGAATCATTAAAAGTTACTATTAATAAAATCATTATAAGCAACTATTAATTAAATCATTATAGCTACTCTTAATTAAATCATTAAAAACTACTAATACTTAAATCATTATAAGTTACTATCAATTAAATCCTTATAAACAGCTATTAATTAAAACATTATAAGCTACTATTGAAATGCTTCTGCTGAACTCCGGCAGTTGGCCGAAGATTTCAAATCATTATTTTGTTTATAAACATTTATGGAGTTAATTATCCCAAATGTAAACAAATATTTTTAGAATTTTATGCATTCGTGTAGTATCAGGAAGAGTGGTGCGAGGGTAGCACCATTGTCAGCGCTGTAAATCACCGCTATTTCCATAGACTGAATGAATTACAAGCAACTTTTAGTTGCCTGATTCTAAGCCTCTTTACCGAGGCCTTTTCTTCAACGTGAGCAATTTGTGATTTTATATCGGCCGTAATTCGATGGGAAGGAAACTGCCAATGAGAGGAAATATATTGTAATTAGATTCAAGTTAGAATCATTTAATATTAAGTGGATATAGAGTGTTTTTATTTTTTTTTTAAATATTAATATACACTAGTTTTATTGTAAAATAGTTTAAAAGTGTATATTATTTGGGTGGACGCATGTTGTAATCTGTTTAAAATAAACTAAAGTGAACAAGGAGCAAAAAAAGAAAATTAAATACTCCTGTTCAATACCAGGGAAGAGCACGGGCTCTTAATATACACTAGTTTTATCTAAAGTTTGCGATACAGATAAGTAATTGAACGGCTCCCCCTTCCTTTACGAAAAAATATTAAATGTGTTATGATAATGTCGCTAGAGAAATATCATATGCGATTTATTATTATTCCTTTATAATTTTTTTTTTATTAAAAGATAATAAGGATATAAAAGTTTCGAAAATAAGAAAATCGTTTATGCGCAGACAAGGGCACATACTCTGCACGGTCTTAGGCAGGTGGTATTGCTTTATTGTTAATTGTTTGAGCACAAATCTCTACCACAATAATGTACTATTATACATGTAACGTACAGACGTAATAAAAATAACAATAATGTCTTAATCATATGCAGAAGTCGAAATTTCTGTAATAATATAAAGGGATAGAAAGCAATTAAATGTCTGTCATTCGTTGAGGGCAAGCCATTAGAGGTAGTGCAGGTAGCACTAACATTTTTGGCTGAGGCACAAATATTGGCAAACCATTATTATAAATTTTCCTATCTCTGTATACATGCCTTCTGCATCTTCTTTTGCAATTCACGTGGCGTTTTGTTAGAACTATATATCCTCACTCCATTGTGTATTCGCGCTGTCTATCGAACAGTCTAAAATATGTCCTGCTCTCGACTTGCTCATAGGACGAAGCCATGTTTTAACGACGTGATTTGGCTTTAGACCAAATTTATTCCTTTGTTTATCTTACGAAGACAGCCCTGACCTCTACCGCTAGCGAGCATGGCCTCTGGAGCTGTCTATGGTTTGTAACCAAAAGTTTATAACCCTTGACGAATAGCATGTTTCCCAGTCCAGGGAAAGTGTCGGGGGTGTAAAGACTTACCCTCCCTCCATTTCGGCCTGATATGCAAAATTAAACTGAAGAAAGCCACATTGGGTGGTGGGGGCGTTAGTTCTATTACCCTGGATTGAGGAGTAGAGCCAACGTATTTAGTTATTTTAAAATCTTGTCAGTTAATTTCGGTTTGAAAAGTTTGTTTATTTGCTTTCTTAACGTTTCTGGAAGATGATTGATCGTCAATAATTTAAAGTTATTGAAAATTATATAAGTCACTAGATCTGTTGGTAATCGATGGTCACTAGTTTAAAGATATTGAAAATGCTCTAATTCACTATGCCTGTTGGTAATCGATCGTCAACAGTTTAAAGTTAAATAGAATGTTGGAAGTTAATAGACCTGTTAGTAATAGATCGTCAACAGTTTAAAGTTAAATAGAATGTTGCAAGTTAGTAGGGCTGTTGGTAATCGATCGTCAACAGTTTAAAGTTAAATAGAATGTTGCAAGTTAATAGGGCTGTTGGTAATAGATCGTCAACAGTTTAAAGTTAAATAGAATATTGAACGTTAATAGACCTGTTAGTAATAGATCGTCAACAGTTTAAAGTTAAATAGAATGTTGCAAGTTAATAGGGCTGTTGGTAATCGATCGTCAACAGTTTAAAGTTAAATAGAATGTTGCAAGTTAGTAGGTCTGTTGGTAATCGATTGTCATCAGTTTAAAGTTAAATAGAATGTTGAAAGTTAATAGACCTGTTAGTAATAGATCGTCAACAGTTTAAAGTTAAATAGAATGTTGCAAGTTAATAGGGCTGTTGGTAATCGATCGTCAACAGTTTAAAGTTAAATAGAATATTGAAAGTTAATAGACCTGTTAGTAATAGATCGTCAACAGTTTAAAGTTAAATAGAATGTTGCAAGTTAGTAGGTCTGTTGGTAATCGATTGTCATCAGTTTAAAGTAATAAAGGGAATTTGAAGCGTTTGAATGGGGGGATTTGAAATGGATGATTGGACAACTAGTGAAGAGGGTAGTTTGGCACTAAACTAAGATTGATAATTGCTTACTCACCACTTCGAGCCGGGCTAGGATTTATTTTATTTTATTTATTTATTTATTCCATATTAATCCAATGTACAGTATAAACATATTACATTTTATATCTTAATGAAAAGTTAAAATAAGTACTTTATACATACAAAGATTAGTTTTGGGCCCAAAAAAGGTCAGTGACTTTTAGGGCAGGAACTTAAAACTTGCTTCTGATTGTTTTGAGTTAGAACTCGCCACAGACTTTTTATATTAAACTAAGAGTAAAAGTTATGAAAAAAATACAAGGCAGGATTTGACAGAGGTTGCGAAGGTTTGGCAAAGGTTAAAAGAGAATAGAAGAAGTGGAAACGAAGGAGTGACAAGAAAAGGAGCACCTCAAAATAAATGGTTGTTATTCAGACCGAGGAGGTACAATTTAAGGAAATCTTCTGACATACAGATTAATTAAACAAGGTCAACATATCTAAGTCGCGTGCTCTCAATAATTTCAATAATTTATGGGAAAAAGAAGATTTGGGTCTTTTCTGTTTGGCGGCAGGCGAATTTTTTGTACCAAATTTTCGCCAACGATGCAGTTTTGAGTGCCGAATACGAATATAATATTTGGTTTTTGGAGAAATGAAAGAAAGTATATAAAAAAAAAAGAAATTTCAAACGGTAAATTTTGGTTTGTCCGGTAAATTTTGGTTTGTCCGAAACCTTTGGGAAAAAAAGAACGGGAAATGAAACGCACTTAAACTGCCATATGATTTTCCAATATTATTGTTCAGTCCTTTTATTATTTGTTCAAAATTTTGTACCGAATTTTCGCCAACGCTGCAGATTTGAGTGCTGAATAAGAATATAATATTTGGTTTTTGGAGAAATGAAAGGATTATGCATTTATTACCTCTCTTATGTTATTATTAAAATCAAATGTTGTACAGTGCCCGGAAATTCTTACCTCTCTTAAGTAATTATTGAAATCAACTGTTGTACAGTGCCCGGTAAACATTACGATCGGCGGACGCAAACTATTTCGTCCGTGTTCCAATATGTTTCACCTTTTTGGAGTAAATTCAAGGGAACTGCTGTGGGGGGTTTAGCACTGCGAGGGGACCCCCTACGATGATCCTGAGTTTCAATCAATTGGGGGGGGGGGTCTGGGGAGAACAGCCCTCAGTATATAATCATAATTGTTTATAGAATAATGTTATAAACTAGTGTGCCTTAAATTTTGTTTTTTTAATACCTCCTTTTATTTTTCAAAAAAATAAATGTTATATTCGTATTCAGCACTCAAAACTGCTTCGTTGGCGAAAATTTGGTACAAAACATCCGCCTGCCGCCAAACAGAAAAGATCCGAAGATTTAATTAACAAATGTATTATCAATTAACAAAAATATCATCTGACCTTACGACCTTCAAAACTTTCAAAAACTCATTGAAAGTGAAATTGTTACCATCCGACCGACGACATAGTAACTTATAAGAGTCGTGTGCACGAGACTAGAGAATAATAGAGATGAAGGCTCTCCCCACTCCCCTCTCCCACCCACTACTCCCCCCCGCCTCTCCCCCCCCCTCCCACCCATCTCTCCCACTTTCCGTGAACTCCAAGCAAACGAAGTCCAACCCACCTTCCTTACGCACTGAGACGATGCCAATTGACCCTTACCCGCGTTTGTCTAAAGTGGCAACACCACTTTCATAACAAAGTGGAGTGGTTATTCCAAAATAGCCTATGGAAGAAGGCTTCAAATCCTGCGAAGAATGTTTTCAATCTTTCTTTTTATGAGCTCTCGCGTGATCAAGAAATTATCCTCGGCTATGGCCTATCTATCCTTCGCGTTCAAAAATAGTGATTCATTTTCCCTTGATCATCTCCTTTCGTGGTTAGCCTCCCTTCTTGCTGACGCTGTTGGATTGACCTCTCCTTCACACATAATCCATTCCTCTGATTTCATTGAAAAATGTAGGAAAATCAACATAAAAGGAAGCCGCTTAATAAGCTTTGATGTAGACAACCTGTTCACTAATGTCCCAGTTAACGAAGCTTAACTGGGTATTAGATAATCAAAAATTAAATCTCCCCCTAGTCAAAACTAAATTATAAATCTTGTTAAACTTTGTGTTACTGGCAATGTATTTATCAGCGATATGGGGTTTTTCCTTCAAAAATATGATCTTAGCATGGGTAAACTTTTATCGGCCATATTATGTAATCTTTTTATAGAACATTTCGAATTATCATTGCTCCTTTCTGTGATTCCCCATCATAATTTTGTATGATATAGGTATGTAGATGAGGTCATATCGATTTGAATTATAAATAGTTTAAACTTATTTGACAATTTCCTTAAAAATCTTACAACCTCCATCCCACTATCAATTTTATAGTAGAGTTGGAAACATACGAAGGGCCGTCTATAAGTTTTGCAATTCGGATATAAGGAAACGAGATATGAGGAAAAGTGTTTTATTATTTTTCAATATAACTACCCTCGACTTCAATGCACTTGCGCCACTTGTCCCTGAGGCTTCGATTTCCCGACAACCAGAAATCTCCCGCCTGCTGTTCAATCCACTCCTGGACGGCGAGCTGGACATCTTCATCGCCCCCAAAGCGGCGTCCACGCAGTGCAGCCTTGAGCTGGCGGAATAAAAAGTAGTCGCTAGGGGCCAGATCTGGACTGTAGGGAGATGTTAAGCTCCTCGAATCCGCACTCGTGCTCGGCAGCTTGTGCAATTCTGGCCTTGTGGACTTTGACGACGTTGAAGTCGATCATGGGGCGTGAGGTTTCTAGGGACCCAACGGGCAGAGACCTTGGTCATGGCCAAATTGTCGTGAATCATGTTGATAACACTTCCATGTGATATTCCAAGTTGTCGCTCGATTTCTTCGACCTTCACCCGTCGATTTTCGAGGATCATCCTCTCCACACGGGACACATTTTCTTGTTGGTCACGTCTGACACGCGTCCTGGACGGGGGTCATCTTCAAGGGACTCATGACCATGGCGGAACTCCCTATTCCAACAAGCAATGGTTGCATAGGAAGGGGCGGTTTCGGTGTACACTGCAACCATGCGTTCATAGATCTCTTTTGCATTCTTGCCTTCCTTAGTCAAAAGTTTGATCACTGCGCAGTGCTCAACCTTCTCCATTGTTGAAAAATTTGTGACTGACGATCTGCGATCAACTACTGCTTCTTAAATATACGAGGCAGGAGCGTGCGGCTGCAGGTCCTGACTTGTCATAACTTGTTCTAACCCCCCCACAAACCGCCATCCCCCTTCCTCTATTTTGCCCTACGGATTCGCAAAACTTATTGACCGCCCTCGTAATTTTATATCTTTTCTTGATGTAAAAATTGTTAGTCATTGACAAAATTAGCTTCACTGTGTACCAAAAACCACCCCATTCTAACTCTTATATCCATTTCTATTCTCATCATGATATTAACATTAAGCGAGCCGTTGCATCAGGTATGTATTTGAGAGCACTTAGGATATGTGGTCCTTGCTTTCTAGAAGACGAGATTAGATATATAACCTGCAGTTTCATTGAATTAAATTATCCCCTCTACGTGATCAATGAAAGTTTATCGAAAACAAAATCTACTCATTACCGTCCCAAGGATAAAAACAAATTTAGTAATACGAAGTGTCTATCGCTTCCCTCCTCAAAGGAGGGAACAAAGTTATTTCTCGAGGCCTAACCATATTTAAATACCCCTTTTCTATCCTTAAATCTTTCCCTTCGACCAAGCCCGTGGATCAGCCAAATGAAGCATGTGTATATTTAATCCCGTGTGTCTCTACAAACTGTCCCTCATTTTACATAGGAGAGACCGGAAGAACCTCAACAAAACGAAAATATGAATATAAAGGTGATGTCAGACGAGTCAGTACCACATCTTGTATTTTTAATTATATTAGCAATTTCAACCACCAAATTGACTATTCAAAGGCACAAATCATATATAATTGTAAAGATTTCGGTAAAAGAGAAGATAGTAGAATCCACATTAATAGGAGAAATTCCCAATTTTAATTTGTCAGATGAGCAATTGAAATGCAGCCTCCATTCTCGTAATCTCATCGTAAACAGCTTAGTCAACGATCTTAGACTCACACCCCTGATTAATGACCTTTTTCTCCCGTTTTGTGTTTCTTTGTGTCTTTTCTTCTGATCTCTATTCTATTTATAGACGACTTTTGTAACAATCGTATTTTCAGTATACGACTGAAGAGGGCATGATAAACTCTATACTGAAACTAGTCTCGTAAATTAAACTTTTTGCTCCTATACAGGGGTTTCACTATCATATATATATATATATATATATATATATATATATATATATATATATATATATATATATAGAGAGAGAGAGAGAGAGAGAGAGAGAGAGAGAGAGAGACAGACAGACAGACAGAGAGAGAGAGAGAGAGAGAGAGAAAGAGGGTGTTCGGGCGAAATTTAACGATTTTTAATGTTTCCTTTTTTCAGGAACATTTTGATGCAGTGGTAAACAGTTAACGCTGTTGGATGGCATATAGAGTAAAGGTTTAGTTGATTAAAAGTTTGGTTACGTGGAGGACTGGTAGCTATCTAAATAATGGAAAAGAGTTGCCTCCTTCATGATGATTCGCAGTAGGAATCAAAATGCCGACATCATGACTGGTGCTTAATGCTCTATTAACATTATAAAGTTTGTAAGACGAGACATGTGCAGCTGCAACGGAGACTAAGAAGCTGTGACCAGCATAAAGGAAAACAGTAGGCCGGACGCCTGAATTCATGCAGCAACTGCAGGACAAAGAGATGAAATACTCGAGCGAGGGAATCTCTGCTTTGGCGAGAGGGATGGGTATTAGAGTCACCACCATGAATATGGCCCTGAATGAGGACCTTCGCTACCACTCGTACAAGAGGTGCAAGGGACAAATTTTGACAGGCAAGGCCAAGGAGAAATACTTGACGAAGGCGAAGAAGGTCCTGAACAAGCTGAAGCATCCTGTTGAAACGATGATGATCTGGTTCTTCTCAGCTGAAAAGATCTGCCAAGACAAGTGGCACAACACATAGAATAACAGGTGACTTGCATATAATACATAATACGTTCCACGTATCATAAAGACCAAGTTCTCCAAACTATAGGTGTCTCCAGTGAATGCGACGCAATGTCGCCCCACATCTTGTGAACGGGGTCTTTGGCTCAATTCAGATGGTTATGTGAAACTGCTAGAGATTGTGGTCAAATCCTTGCTGGAGATAGTTGTTGATGTAGGACCATAGCTCTGGACAGAGTCAGAAGGTGTTGCTGGAGCTGACTACTTCACCAGCACAAGTTACTGGCCTCCTAGACCCCCCAATTTTAATCCAACGGATTACTATGCGTGGAGCACGGTTGAGAAAGACACCAACGGCTCTGCCTGCAACCCAGCTGGTGGCCAAGATTAAGATAGTATTCGAAGATATTCCCAGAGACACAGTGAGACCGCATGCGCCAAGCTCTGGAGCTGCTTAAGGCTGTGGTGGAAGCTGAGGGCGGTTACTATGAGTAAACTGTTATCTCACAGTCAAAATCTAGTTGGTATTCTAAAATAAATTTTAAACTACATTTATTTGGGGGCTGAGAGAGTTAAATTAATATTTCTAAAAAACACCCTAAAATCAAAGGAAAAATAAACAAAATTATAATAATAAAATAGAAAAGAAGAGAAGAGAAAATATATATGCAAAAGGAATGTAAGATCTCAAGACAAGTGAAAGCTTTGGTTTTAAACAAAAGCTTGAATGCTTTTCAATTAAAAAATACGCAAAAGACACAAAAACAGCACTTGAAAGACGTACTAACAGAACAATTCGCTTGCTAAAATTTAAAAATTCTATATATACCATCTCCTACTATCTCTACACTGTCGTAGAATGAATGACCCACCGACATATACGTCCCTTCTACCCGAGATGCGTGAACGCTCAAGGTCAAACGAGTGATCGTGACTCAACTCTGGTCCAGACAGAGATGGCGGATAGAAGTGGGTTAACTTCCCTGAAGGAGTGCGAGGGATTTAAATACAAAGGATAGAGTGCAGTTAGCCATTATTAAACTAATGAAGTCTGCGGGCTATAAGGCTTATGAAAAAGTAACAACAAAAATATACTCTAATATTTACACAGTATACACAATAAATAGTTTAAAATAGAATAATGGCAATGGATACTCGATGTTTACAATAATCGATCTAACAGAACTACTCGGAGCGAACTCTACGGGATTAGTTTAGAGGCTATACGAGCCTCTATACGTACGCACATATGGATGACTGGCAAGGAAGCCACAGATGATTTGTCTCAGCCTAGCTTGAGTTAGAGGCTTTAAGAGATGAAACGGGGATCGAAAGGTTATTCGACGGACTTTAACCACGGGGAGTTTAACCTCTAGTATTAACACTAACTGAAACCAATGATGGGCCAATTGACTGGGGCTCAGATCCTTCGGTAGAATTCTAGCCTTCGGGCTCGTAGGGAAATGGATCGCGATCGAGAATGACGTGTTTCGTTGTAAAAGGCAGGCCTATACTGTCGATGCCCAATTGGGACCATCAATATATAGGGACCAGCCAGAACCGTTACTGCCTCCGCCAAAGGGGGTAGACCTCTTCTTAGACCAACACGGCGCTTGAGAGATGAAAAGTACTCTCGCAGTGGTTTTTTGATAATACCCTGGGAAATGACAGAAGTGCGCGTTTAAGATTCTTATCCCTCGCTTATCGCAAAAAGCAGTTTGATATTCTGACTGTTTCCACGGTCCTCGCTCACGTCAACTGACCTCATGGTTTCGATGGGGCACATGGCGGCAAGGAACATCTATTCTCGAGATAGACCAATTTCTATCGTTAAACATTATTGTTCCTCTCTCGTCTTAGTTTCTTGTTTCTCCGAGGAAGCTCCACAGGAGCGAATTATTAGTAGAGAAGAACTTCGTACCACATCTGTTTTCTCATATCCTCCATCTCCATATGTTGGCGATTACACTCATTAATAATAACCTATCTACATACATGCAAATATTGCCTACTAAAGGTCATTCGGTCAATTTGTTTTCAACCTAATACAAATGAGGTTGGACCAACGAGTTACACAAGGACTACAATTCCCTTGTTTTGAAAACTGAACTGCCTTGAATGTAACCTAGCACTCGCTGAGCCGTTTTCTCTCCCTCAACCCACTGTCTCGAAAACTTTGAGTTGCTGGTAATCAGCTAAGCTAAATCTTTCTCTACGTCAGGGAACCATAAATCCTAACCTGGTAGAGAATATACCAACTTGATATTCACATACCCGATGTGTATTACCTTACACTTGTCTAAGTCGAAAAGCATCTGTCACTTGTCCAACTATTCGCCTATCAGGCACAGAGCAGCACTCAATCTCTCGACGCTTTCGACCGACGCTACGCCCCAACACAATTTTGTGTTATTTGCAAACTTTGCTATTTGGATAAATAAATATAAGTAAGCGTATTTATCATTGATATAAACGACGAATAACAGAAGCCCTAAAATGAAGCTCCGAGGGTTTTCAATATCCAGTAACATGCCTGGCAGCTGATTACAACCCTCTTTTCAGTAATACCCAGCCCTTGTACTTTAGTTATAAACCCCAAGTGGGGATCGAACGTCTTTGGTAATCAAGATAAAGCACATCCATCATATAGCGGAAAAACTCCAGCATGTTAGTTAATCTCAACCGTTTGCTAGAGATCCTATGCTGGAAAGATTTGATTAGATTGTTCAATACTAGGTGTTCCCTTATCCTACCCGTAATTACTACATCTAACACATTTCCCACTACTGAAGGTAGGATCATAGGCAGGTAGTTGTCCTCACAACTTTGGTCCCCTTTCATATAGATCGCAGTGAAATAAAACCATCCACCACTCCATCGGACCTCACCACTGTTCAGCTATGCATTGAAGATCATGGATAGGTGAAGGTGTCACATCTTTCTTGACCTTCCGCCGTACTTGTAGCAAGAAACCGCTAGGACCAGGCAATTTTGACGAATTTAACTGTTTCAGTAGTGCTGTTACCTCATCCTCTTCCATCTTAATTTTCGCGCGCTGGCTCTCGCTATCTCATCGTCGCCTTTTAACGGGCTTACATGCTGCAGAACTGGCTTTTGGCCATTTTGTGGGTGCAAAAACTCCTCGGGATTCTTTTTACAGAGACCAAAGACAAACCTTTCACCAAGTTTAGCATTCTTAACCCGTCCTTATAACTTGAGGCACTCTCTAACATATATGTATAGGTCTTCTCTATTGTGACTCACTTTCTACTTCCTGTTTTCCTTCCCTTTCTGATGACAGTTACGATCTCCCAACTAAACAACTTCTGCTGTAGGGTCGTGGATGTTAGATCTTTTTTTGCTGGCACGTACCAGGCATTTTGATGCATAGGTTGTTCTTTGAATCGGAGCTAACTAGCAGCGGCACAATCACCGCTGGCAGGGATCAACCCTATGGAGGCTATTCTGAGGCCGGTAGAGTCCCCCTCCCCACCTAAAGTTAGGAGATTGAAAGCGTTTTCTCTTTGATAAACTAAAACCGCTTGCTACGACTACATGATTTGTGTCTTCCCGAAGTCCCCAATGCGAGCGGCGGGCAGTTTGGGCAATTCATACCAAGAGGGTAAACCAGACTATTCAGCCCCTCCGATTGCTCCACGTAAAGGGTCATAGAATTTAAAAGTGGGTCATAGAATTACAAAAGTGGGTCATAAAAACATTTGGTAGAGCCACCGAGAAGCTCCCAATGACCTGAATTGTCCGCCTTCACGGAAATTAGGTTATTTTGACAAATACAAAGTAATAAAAGAATCCAACTCGCCGAAACCCATGTTCATAGGCAAAGCTTCGACTCATTAAGGAAATCTGACGAGAAATTGAAACGAGACACCTATGACAGATAAATCAGAAAAAACAATCGATAGACCAATCAACCATCTAGTCAAGAAGAGAAGAATAGAAAAATCTAGTAGACAAACAAAGGAAACATAGTAAAAATAAAACAGAGGTAAGGAAATTATTTTGTCCCCGAGTCCGATGAGTGTGGGAGTTTTGATTGCAGAAGAAAGGGTCATGCCAGATCCCATAGAAGAAACACCATCGCTTCACTCTCAATTTTATTTTGTTTCTGAACCGACCGTCTTAAGACACCATCCCCGACTCAACCCTTTTGGAAGTTTAATCTTTACTTCTCAAACTCTATATCAAACTATTAAAAAAAAAACATATATTCTGCCTACTATTCCTGTCCTAACTTCCATTTCTAGTTTAATTTCGAAACTCAAGGTAAGGTGACATTCCTCTGCCAGTCGGTAAGGATCAATACCTTCTAGGTTTAAATTCAAACTTTATAAATCAAACTCGAGCATATAAAACCCCCTACTTATCGTGTAAATGGTTTACTACGGCGAACTTAACATATTTATTTGAACGAAACGGACAAAGTAAATTGAAAAGGGATGTCTAGATATCTACTACCTGATGACCCAAGGAGCAAAATTTACATTTTAACTTTTGTTGAATTCAGGCTTTAAGCTTTTTCTTGTTTCTGGAAACTCTTTTATGAATGGTCAAAAGGAAGGGAAGGAGGAGGCGATGGGCATCACTTCGGTCTTTATCCAAATGGTTTATGTTCCCAAATTTAAAAAAGATTCATTTTCGGTTAACAATTTAAATGTAACGAATCCCGACCCCGAAGTTCTCGAAAGTCTCCGTTAAATCAAATGGGGGTTTATTTATTTTTTTGTTTAAGAGTTCATCTGGCGACTGCCTACTTGGGCATTAGTCGCCGTATTAAAAACTTGCCTAGTACTAGGCTACTTTAAAATCAAATTAAAAAAACACCCCCTCAAAAAAACCCAAACCCAAGACCAAAAATTTTTTAAAAAGGGAAAAGTCAACGAGCTCCTGTGTCGGGGGGAGGTCTCCCCGGCGCAGGAACGTGCAACCTATAAGAAAAAAACAAACAAACCCAAACAACAAAAAACTGGTTAAATAAAAGGAAGAAAGCTGGCCTTCCCTCAAAAGTCTAGAAGTCCACCAGTCAAGGTGCACGCACTCGTCCCGAGTACAAGGGACAGGCAGTAGCGACCCCACCCATCCCGGTACCGGGACAGGTAACGTGCGCGAAGATCACCCAGACTGGGACATTCGACAAGAATGTGCCGAACAGTCTGGGGGACGACGCAGTCGTTACAATAGGGCGCAGGCGAGCGCTCCATCAAATGGCCTGGATTTCCTCCGAGATCATGAAACTTGAACCACGAACCTCAAAGGCCCGTGCTGGGTTACCATTATGAAGGGGATAGCGATCTGGTGGGGTTAATGGAACCCGAATTCGACACCGACGCCGAAACAAAGGGATTATTTCTCTCAGATATCAAAGGTTTTCGAACCCCTTGGTCTTTTCCTATCGGTCACAATTCGAATCGATGCCGGTTTAGTATGTGGCCTACCCATGTGATTCTGGTTTAGTATGTGGCCTACCATGTTTTTATGTGGCCTACGCAATCAGAAAGCAAAATACCGATATCCAAAGGGTAAAATAAGATATACATAAATATATTACCATTTATTGTCAATTAAAAGAATAACCTTAATTAGTAAAAATCTCTCGAATATTTTGAAGTATACATAAAAATAAATCAGCAAGAAGTATTCATCGAGATGCCCTTGGAGGCGATGATTGGGAACTTCACGTTTCTTCTTTACAATGTTGATTTTGCTCTTAGCCAAGATCGCTCGAATGACTGAGCGTGAACACCACTATCTGGATCGACGTAGCGCTATTGAGGATTTACGGTTTCATGGTGAAATCTCATCCGCTGGAGTTGGCGATAAGCGGCCCACTCGTCTGAATAAATGCACGAACCTGCTTCTACCTCCCTTTGAATGATTGGAATAAGAGTCTCAGCATTGCGCTTTTCCATAAGAAGTAGCGCACATCTCGTCCTCGAATCAAACCAAACACCCAAGGCCCGTCGATTCTTCGCCCATGATTGCGATTACTTTCAACAACATTTTCATCTTCTTCTGCAGCAGCATGGTCTCTATTTAACATACGACCTCTGTTATATTTTCTGTGTCCGGCGAAGCGAGCTTCATCTATTTGCACTGGTGCACATTCATCACCCTTCATTGTTTAGTATGCGGGTAGGACACATACTAAACCAGTAAACTCGTGTGGTAGGCTGCTTCTAACAGATAGGCCACATACTAAACTGGCACCTTCGAATCTAGGGGGAAAAAGTCACAGGAAAAAAATGTCATGAAACAAGTCACCGGAAAAGGCAAGGACAAAATCACATTTTATTGATTGACTGAGAAAATTTATAGATATGGGCATTGCCTAAAAGAATGGCACGCTCTCTCGGCCCAATGTGAACCCAGCAACGGGGTATCAGGTGCAGCATAGGCCAGCATGCTGCTGTCGGCATCTGCAGGATTGCATGCCCTCATTCCCTATGCGGTTATATATCTATCACACACTTTCACTTCCTCTATCTAGACCAATTTCTTTACAAAACTCTTCTTATAAATTTTCTACAGGAGTTGCTCTCTTTAGTTTTTCCTTTAGATTAAAAAAATATTACTTAAATGTGAATAAAATTATTTATTTCCCCAAGAAATCAAAGTAATGAAACAAAACATTTAATTTAGTCATTTACTGACTAAAGATGACATGTAAAGTTGTAAAACACCTTACATAATATCCAACTATTGCATGCATAGTTAGTGTTTTTAATGTTGAGGATTACGACGACTATTCCAAGCAACGTGACGCAGAAGCTGTCAGTCTTCTGTTCTTCCGGTCTTCCCATCGAGCAACTTATAGGTTGCACAAACGTTCTTTTGGTCGCTCGTCAATACCATCGAGCTAAACACTAATGGTCGCTGTCGCTTCCGTTTAATGACTCGCTAGATCGAGTGAGGTGTTATAGTGGGCTACGAAGATGAAGGATTTATATTTCCTACCTTCACAGATGCGGGTATGAACATTGTTGCCAATGGTGCGCCATGCACACGCCATTATCGAGGAGGAGCCAACGCAAGTAGTGAGACATGGCGCACTCTCAAGAGCATCAATGCCTCATTAGGAAGACATCAAAGATGCGTTACCTATAAATATTTTAACTCAGTATCTAGCTTTCAAACGAGAAGGAAGACGCAGTTTTACGGAGTTTTATTCATAAATCCCCGTGACTTGCGTCTTCCTTCGCATGTGTTACTTATCTTTAAATGTCATGTTTTGATAATAAACTACTAAATTATGTATTTTGTTTCATCACTTTAGACTGCAAAAAAAGTAAATAAATCTTATTTTTCTCACATTTCTTTAATTCTCTCGTGCATAGGCAATTTGTTTGTTTATGGCATTTAAATTAAATGTGACAAAGCAGTTCTTAAAATTGTATGCGGTAGGGATTACCGTTCTATAGAAGGATTTTCTTTGGCCAAATCTAGGCATTCAGCCCTAAGCAATACTTTGGGCAAACCGGTAAATCATTAAGTGTACGCTTGACGCAACATAAATACAATATTAGGAGGGGAGGGGGGGGAAATGCAGCAGTGCTTTCTTTGTCCATTTATCGGAAAACAGTCACCCTATCAATTGGAATTCGGCTCAATTTATTTAGAAATCTAATGATTTTATTCAAAGAAATATTGTTGAATGTTCATTCATTAATTCCTCGCCTAATTTTGATATATCCCCTGGTCTTTTTAAACTAGACCCTGTTATTAAAAGGCTTATTTATAACGAAATTGTCCATTTAAAATCTTATCCCTTTGATTTATTAATTTAGTTATGTCTCTATTGTCTATTTTATGTATTCGCAATCGCGTATGTGTGTATTTAGTTTATTCACATTGCGCACAGGTTGGAATTTTCTGGAAGTAGACCTTATCTATTTGGTTTTATACTTCATATCCGTCTTTGATATTATTTTTCTTTTGGGGGTCCTTTCGTTGTACATGGGCGTGGCATTGCTCTTCTGTTTCACATATATATATATATATATATATATATATATATATATATATATATATATATATATATATATATATATATATATATATATATATATATATACCAACTTTGCAAAAGATTTTTCGTTATTCCTTGATAATGAACTAAACAAGTTCGAAAGTACTTGGAATCCACCTTTTATTTTCCTGTGGGATTTTTTGCATTTATTGCTCTACTCACGCGCAACTTTGTGAGTTTCTCATATCCATATATATATATATATATATATATATATATATATATATATATATATATATATATATATATGATAGTGAAACCATTGTATAGGAGCCAAAAGTTTAATTAACGAGACTAGTTTCGGTATGTAGTTTATCATACCCTCTTGTGGATAAATGTCAATTCAATACATCAAATATTATTAAAGTAAAATGATGATTAAAAATAATTATACATAATAATTAGGTCAAATTTGTACAAAGTGTGTAATAATATTAAGACACTATTTACATGATAACATTTTAATATATAAATGATATATTTTGAATTTCGGAGGACAAACTGTCCTTTTTCGTCCAGCTGCGCGCACCAATTCAGTCTGAAAATCGAAGTATAAAAATAAATTGTTTGAGGCGAATTTCTGTCGTGTAAAGATATAATGAGAGAGTGTGAAAAAATCTAACAGCCTTTTGTCCTTCCAATTAATTGTGTCACCCATCAAATCATCATACCATTTAAAAAGTACGTGGATTGGTTAAAACATAAATACATTGAAAATAGTGAAAGGAAGTCAGTTTGCTCATAGTGTAGATTTTAACGTATGCGTGGTGGTATGAGGCGGATGGTGTTGTTTCCTAGATTTCATGTAAGGGATCGTGTTAGACTTCTGGTGGGGAGAGTGTCAATGGCTGGTACTAAAGAACTAGGGGTAACATTTGCGGTAGAATTTGTGGGGGAAATCAAAATGTGCTGATTTGATATTACGGATGTTTGCCTTCAAGGGACCAGCGGGTCCTTGGAGGGTGTATGAATGTTGATGTCTTTTTAGGATTTTATATGGGCCCTTGCATGGTGTCGAAAAACTCGGGTCAATCTGTGTGCCCTTTAGCAAAACATGAGTGCAAGTATGAAGCTCCTTGGGAATAAAAGTATCTTGTTTCAAAATAGGTTTGGAGGTTATTGGGGCAAGTGAGTTCATGGTTCTCTCATGCTGTTGTATTAATTTGTGTTGTTAGGGATCTGTGTTTCTGGTGACAAATAAGTCACCTGGGAGTCGTAAGGGAGTGCCTAAACTAATTTGTGCGGGATAATATCCTGTTTCCTGACAGGGAAACTTACGTATAGCGAGCAGAGTTGGAGGTAAATTTTTTAGCCAATCACTAGGATCTCCTTTGGCTAGCAGGGAGCTTTTTAGGGTACGATGGCATCTTTTTAACAGAGTTGCCATAGGCGCTAGCCGGCAGTGTAAAAATGTGGTATGGGGCAGTTAGCTTTAGTAATTCATGAAAAACTCCTAAACGGAGATTATTTTAACCGAGGCATCAAATCTTGAGATGTAATGAGTGAAAAAGGCGTCAACTGCAGACTCGGAAGTCATATCCTTTAATGGATATGCCTCAATCCATTTTGAAAAAACGGCATATACGAGGGGCGGTCAATAAGTTTTGCAATTCAGATATAAGAAAACGAAATATGAGGATAAGTGTGTTATTATTTTTCAATATAACTACCCTCGACTTCAATGCACTTACGCCACTTGTCCCTGAGGCTTCGAATTCCCGACAACCAGAAATCTCCCGACTGCTGTTCAATCCACTCCTGGACGGCGACCTGGACATCTTCATAGTCCCCAAACTGGCGTCCACGCAGTGAAGCCTTAAGCTGGCGGAATAAAAAGTAGTCGCTAGGAGCCAGATCTGGACTGTAGGGGAGATGGTTGAGCTCCTAGAATCCGCACTCGCGCAGGGCAGCTTGTGCAACTCTGGCCTTGTGGACAGGGGCATTGTCGTGGAGGAGCAGGACACCACGTGTCAACTTTCACGAGACGCATAGTCCACCATCAACACTCCCTCAGAATCTCAGAAGATGGTGGCCATGATCTTCCCGGCTTGAGGGTTGGGTCCGGAACTTGATGGGGGTCGGAGAGCCCCTGTGCTTCCAGGCCATGCTTTCGAGCTTGGTCTCGGGATTCCAGTGATGGACACACGTTTCATTACCTGTCACTCGGCGTGACTCGAATTCCGCCGGGTCTTGGTTGTACAGGAGCAGCAGCTCCTCTGAACTTTGACGACGTTGAAGTCGATCATGAGGCGTGAGATATCGTGAGGTTTCTAGGGACCCAACGGGCAGAGACCTTGGTCATGGCCAAATTGTCGTGGATGATGTTCATAACACTTCCATGTGATATTCCAAGTTCTCGCTCGATTTCTTCGACCTTCACCCGTCGATTTTCGAGGATCATCCTCGCCACACGGGCTACATTGTGCCTGTTAGTCACGTCTGACGGGCGTGCTGGACGGGGTCATCTTCAAGGAAATAACGACCATGGCGGAACTCCCTATTCCAGCGAGCAATAGTTGCATAGGAAGGCGCGGTGTCGGTGTACACTGCAACCATGCGTTCATGGATCTCGTTGCATTCTTGCCTTCCTTGGTCCAAAATTTGATCACTGTGCGGTGCTCAACCTTCTCCATTGTTGAAAAATTTGTGACTGACGATCTGCGATCAGCTACTGCTTCTTAAATAGACTAGACAGGAGCGTGCGGTTAGAGGTCCTGACTTGTCATAACTTGTCCTAACACCCCCACAAACAGCCATCCCCCTTCCTCTGTTTTGCCCTACCAATTCGCAAAACTTATTGACCGCCCCTCCTAACTGTGAGAAGATACTTTGTAGCCTTCTTGAGTTGCAAGAAAACCACTGACTAAATCTACATGAATGGTGTGAAAACCCGATTCTGGTGCAGTAAATTGTGTGTAAGGTGGCTTTGTGTGTCGTTGCCCTTTAGCCCAGGGTTGCCAGACGTTTGACAGAAAAAAATGACAGGGTGACCGTGAAAAAGGGATAATTCAGCCAGAAAAAGGACAGACGGGCATACAAAGATAATATACAATGCAATTTGTTACTTTACTTATTAATATTAAAATTATATAAAATATAACGAAACATACCTGCATGTTAAAAATTAGTTGAAAGGATTTCCTTAAATGAATCCAATTCGCAGTCGTCATTTACAACAAGAGAAGTTGTACTAGTGCCTGCAACTTGATCCTTACCACTAGCTCTTTGAAATTTCTTTGCTTCCGGATCAACATGCATGCGACTGGTGAAGAGCGCTTGCATTTTGTTAGTTACCACAAAATTTAGGCAACTTATTCCTCCGTCATAAAGATGCGTTCTTATTCTAAGGATTGCCTTGAGAGAACGAGTGCTTAATTTGTTTCTGGCCTTCGATTTTACATTTGTCACATGAGAAAAAACTCTTTCGACAAATGCTGTACTTAAGGGAATGCAGTAAGAGTTCAGTGCAATAGTAGCAAGCTATTGAATTTTCATAGCACAAAACAAATACCCCAAATTGTACTGGGTCTGCCGGTATTTCTGAATCGGAAAATTCTTCCTTCCAGTTAGTTTTCATGGAGATACGTTTATACTGGGTAGCAACGTTTTGGACATCATAATTTTCTGCTCTTGCGAGTTTAGCAAGGGGTAGGTAGCTCACTAAACCGTGCTTTCATTTGTCTTAGACATTTCTTCGGACTAAGATATTTAATGTAATTCATTTTCATAGTTGTCTTGTCAACTCTTTTATCGATTTGGTTTACCGCCTCAGTCAAAAAAGCACGACAGTTTTTTGGATTGCTATCTTTCTTTCAACACAAATGATACTGCATTTTAAGTTATATTCATATTTGTCATCGAGTTTACCTTCACTTGGCAACCAAGGTAATTTCCGCTCTTGAATATCATGGTAAAGTTTTTTGAGCAAAAAGTCCCGAAACTCTTAAAGTTCGTGAAATAATTTTGTGGTTCATGGTTTGTAGCCTGGAATGAGGCATTGAGAGATTCAAATTTTGAATCAAGGGGCAAACAAAAGTTAGATAAAGTTTATTTTCTTCATCAGCAACCATTTTGCTCAGTATAACTCAACAATGGAGTGGAAATATGCCTTCAGTTCTTCCCACTGAATTAAGATTAAGTTCTCGGACTAGCCAGCATGTAACACTTGGGGCTATAATTCTTCCGTGTTGTTTATTTCCATCGTTCATAGTGGCATATATGTCATTGTAATCTTCTCGACGTAGAGAACTTAGACTAAACCAGCGAGGAACTTCAGAAATAATATAACTCAAACATGGAGTTATATTGAAAGCCTTTTCTGCACACAAGGCTAAACTGTGGCAAGTACACTTAATAAAAGTGATATCCGGATTAATATTTCTGAATCTCGAAAATACGGAGTTTGCCTCGCCAGATAAATTATTTGCACCATCACTGCCCAATTCAATATCATTGAGCTCCAAGAAATCATTTATTGCATCAAACAAACTTTGTCCAGTTGTAGAAACAACAGGTATTAAACCAAAGAATGCTGTTTGTATAGTTTGCTCTTTCTTTGAAAAATATCTTACACATATACACAAATGTTTTGTCACACTGATATCAGTGGATTCATCTGTCAATAAGGAATATTTCGTACCGCCAAGATCGTCGAGCAGCTCTTCAAACAATGCCAATGAGACGACATTTTTTATCAAGCACACACACGTCGTTCGATGCAATTTGACATTTTCAAGAATGGTGCCTTTTCCATAATCAGCAATAAATTCAGTTTGATGAATGACTGAACGAACACTACATTTAATTTAAATTCTTTTAGTTCTTTCGATAAGCAAACAGTGTTCTTTTTGAAAATGTATGTTATTTTGCAACAGCGTGCATAAGAACTTGCAGCCTTTTCATGCTTCATTTTTCCCCGTGTTCTTCAAATGCAGATTTTCGCAGATTTGCAATAACATTCATTGTCAATCCATGACAACCCCTTAAACTGTTCCTCGCACTTTTTTTTTTATAATGCCTTCGATCGTTGTAGTAATTTTTCCACTTACTCATGGTTGAGATGTATTTGCCATATGTCTTTTAGTTTTTACACATTAAGACGCGTAAAAGACCAGGCCCAATGCTTTATTTTTTTAAATAGCTGTTTCCTTTTGAGATTTGTCAATGTCAGTCTGTAATAGATCGTAAGCGATGCTGATTTAAGTATGAAAATATATATGCGGAAATATACGTCATGGGCCTATGGATATATTCAGTTTATTTGCTGGTCCAATGACGGAAATATCCGTCGATCAATTTATAATGCTTATTCTGGACAAAAAAAAAAGACATTTCAGAAAGAATTTTTATTTTATAAAGAGGCGATGAAAAAAAAAGAAACTAAAAAATTTAATTTTATGAATTTTTCCTTTTTGATTATTTTAAAATCAGGCTTGAATCATTCTAATTATTCAGGTAAATGAGGGTTCTTCTGCTAAAAGCCTTGCGCTGCGCCCCCTCCCTCGCCCAATTTATGTCAACTAAGAGATGCCGCCTTTGTAAGCACTGATACACCCTCTATGGATTGCTTATATATAAGTATTTATTGTCCTATTTACCTACCATCATTACTAGAATAATCGGAGGAAGTTTCAGAATGTGAATCCTGTCATTACTCCCACATACGTATGAAGTTCCATCAGAATCACTGAAACTGCTCGAATCATCGTCTAAAAGATTTTCTGGTTCTTGATTACACCTACATCTTTTTGACCTAGAAGCACTCATTTTGTGTGATTGAACACAAGCACAAGGTGACATCCTACTATAAGTGCCCCAAGCAAATTTGGTACTCTTAAAACTGGCAACAGAGCCAGACGTACGATAATCTCTGTAAGCCTACTCACAGGTCCAAGCTTCAAAGTTATCAATAAAACAAATGGAAAAAGATAAAGGGGATTTCAGTCATGGGCCACAAATTGTCTCGCTATAAATGACGGAAAATTCAGTCATAGCCCGACAGATAGAGAAGGCAGCTGGCGATTGGGCCGCGAACGTGTTTTAAGAAAATATAAAATAATAGTACTTTTAAACCGAATTTTCTATGACTTTAATTCACTACTTTCACTATTTTGAAAAAGATAATTATTTTGTAATAAAAGTCACACCATCTGAATCGAAAGCCAATTAGGCCTAATTTATTGAAATGATAGACCCAGTCCTATTAGGGCCTAGGCCATATAGGATTAGTCCTAGGCCTATACCAGAAATATACCCAAAACAAACACACTCACTGTCATAGACGTAAAATTCATTAAATTAGCACTGGAATGCCGTTATCACAAAATACTATGAGTGGTATTTTCATTGCGATTGGTTATGTCAATCAAATATAATAATTAATCACCCTATCGTAAAACAGATAAAGTCACGTCCATAGGTGGGCGCGATAACGTAAAAATGTATCACGATAACCGATAAATCGATAACGATAACCTTATCGGCGATAACCAATATTCGATAACTGGCGATAAATTTATCGCCCGATAAGGTGATAACCGATAAATCGATAGATCCAAAATTATAATACAATATTGATTATCGACTATATATAGCGTTATTTTATAATACAATAGTAAGAATATTTGAATATTGTTTCCTAGTTTCTTACCTGGATCCTTATAGGATCCTTATAGGTTTTGAGGATCCTCCTCCCAGCGCGGACCTACCTATTTCTGCCTCCAAGGCACGCGCGACTCGCCCCTGTGCTAAACTGGAACCAAAACCTGAAATTATCGATTATCGCTAGTTTGGAACCAAAAGTATCGGCGATACCGATGAATCGATAACGTGAAAAAAATATCGGATAACAGATAACCCGATATCGTTATCGCGATAACGCGCACTTATGGTCACGTCCAAAAATCTTCATAATCTACGGTAGTTTGCCAATCTGGCAACTCTGATTCAGTTTTAGAGACTAAAGTTGCCAGACATCGCCAGAGTTCAAAAGACACCAAGTCACGAGTAAAAAGTAATGTTCAAGAAGTGGTCAAATTATGTTTTTTCATAATATGATAACAAATTATAAATATAACATTATATTTGCCATGATGCCTTCATGAACATCTTTTCATTTTGGAGGCAAGACAGGACTAACAGGACAGAAAAGGACCATTTCAGACTGTCCGTTTTTCTCACAAAAGAAAAGGACAGATACATCTCAAAAAGGACAGACTGCCCTTAAAAGGACAAACTTGGCAATCCTGTCGGTAGGGGAGATAACGCGATGTGACCATTTCGGAGATCGGATATTGATTTATAGCGACTCACGAAGCGCCCTGAGTGTTCTCGGGGCATTGGAATCTTGGCATCCCTTGGTTCACGATATCAGTGACGCCACGGTTTTGCCGAACCAGGCGGATTTCGAAATTATCTTCTGCTAGGTTCCGTGACATGTAGGAATTACGGGGAATGACCGCGCCGATGAGAGCGCCAGAGAGTGAGCGAAGGCTGGACAAGCGTTTCGCTCTTCCTCGCACCGATTACATGACAGTAATACGGGCTGCTTGGCAAATAAATTGGGAGACGGTTGAGGTGAACTTTAAGCTGCGTTCCATTGCGCCGCGCTTGTTCCCATGGACCTACACCCCAATGCCGCGATAGCTTCAGGTTGCTTTCTGTCGTCTCCGAATTGGACACACTTGCGGGACGCAACACCACTTGATGGAGCGCTCGCCTGCGCTTATTGTGAAGACTGCGTTGTCCCCCAGACTGTTAGGCTCATTTTTGTTGTATGCCACAGTCTGGGCGATCTTCGCGCACGTTACCTCTCCTGGTACCGGGACGAGCGGGGTCACTACCACTTGTCCCTTGTAAGCGAGAGGGGTTCGTGCACCTAACTTGTCGACTTTACGACCCTTTACCTCCTCCACTTTATTTGACTGTTTGTTGTGGGCCGCATGTTCCTGCGCCGGGGGAACGCGGGCCTACTCTCGACGCCGGAGCGCGCTTCTTTCTTGCCCTTTTGCTTTGTTTTTATTTATTTTGTTATTTGTAATGCTTTGTAATTCTTTATCATTGTTATTTGCATATTGTTATTTGTATTATGTTATTTATTTTTAATATAGCCTAGTAATAGGCTGGGTAGAGTACGACGCCTTATGACCAAGTATGCAGTCGCCAGATGGGCTCCTAAAATAAAAAAGGGGTCTACAGGGATTTGAAAAAATGCATCCTTAGGTCAATTTTAGTGAATTTAGTAGAGTTTTGGAGTTTTGCCGTGAAGTTGGTAAGTTAAGGTAAGGGATCTTTGTCTCTAACAGTCACAGAATTAAGTCACCTATATTCACAAGTAACGCGGTAGCTATCATTTGACTTTTTAACAAGATGAATTGGCGAAGTATAGGCTGATTTGCTTGGTCTAATTATTCCTTCTGACAGCATAGTTTGTATGCTCTCCTTGACGGCCTTTTACATTTTCGGAGAAAGGCGTCTTGGCCTCTCAGCAACCGGGGGGCCCTCCGTGCGAATGAAATGATGACATGAGGGGAAGAACGCTATGGCTGCTTTGGGGATTAACACGTTCATTACTTGGTTTATAAATAGCACTATATTTGTTTAGTAATTGGTCTATCGGGGAGCCATTGGAAATAAATGAAAGGATGGGAAGAATTGAACTTTTTCTTTAAGGCTTAAACGGATAAATTAGTGGTACCATCAACTAAACACGATTTCCTTAAATTAACTAAAAGATTATAGTGTGCCAGGAAGTCAGCGCCTAGTATAGCCCATTGCACATCACAAATTTAGAATTTCCACACAAAGTTGCACATTAGTCTTAGTAAGAGTTTTAAAGTTTGAGTGTCAAAAGTACTAATCGGAACACCAGAAACTGTGGTGAGGGAAATATGCGATTCTTCGTCTTTCTGTTTTCGCACTAGGGTAGCGGGTAGAATGCAAATTGTAGAACCAGTATCAACTAAAAACCTCTTAGCAGTTTTGGTATCAGTGATGTATAAACAAGGTGGGGAGCACACAATGACGCAACGTCATTCATCACTGCTGCCTGGGAAAATCCGGTATGGCACTCGCCTGTTGGCACCCAGGCATACAGCGACGTGCCATTTAACCGAAATTCCTGTGATACCGACAAATACAGTCTTCAAATGTAGGAGAGTTGCGAAAGTAATTGACGTCGGTGTGAGGGCGAGTAGGAGAGCTGTGCCGTCGCGATGGTGATCGTCCTCTTGATGTGTCCCTAAATTGTTCTAAGGATTCTATTCGGCAAGAAAGGCTTGCCAATTCCTCTTTTATAGGGGCAAGCTCTGCTTCCATTTGGGACTGAAAATCTGGGAAAGGGTGGTGGGGAGAAGCATTGGCAATGGCCTTTACTCGTACCTACGGACTACGATTGAGGGCACGAGTGGCCGCGGTCGCAGGTTGGTCAAGAGGGGTATCATGGGGCAGAATCTTGAAGGCCTCTTGAATGTGGGGTGGGGAGGGAGACATCAGACAAAGGATTTCTGAAGAAATTCATGACTCACATTGTCTCCAGAGTGTCACGTAATCTCCGCAATATGTCATCGGGTGCAAGATGGGAGAGTTCGGATGTGCGGGCTAACATCTTGAACGAATCGATATATGAAAAAAATATCACCTAACCCTAAGCAAATTGCTTCTAAAGGTTTCTCAATTGAGTTTAGTACTATTGGGGAAGGTTAAATAACATACTAAAAATCTAGGAAAATCTAGTTTTGGGAAAGGCATACTTTTCAAGATGGCGTCCAAAATGGCCACCGCGAGCTTAAAATGGCTATATCTCAGTCAAGATTTACTTGACAAAGGTAATTGTTGTATCTAAACATAGGTTTTAAGGGCTAATGAATGCAATGAGACAAGTTAAATTACCATTACTAGCTAGCTAGCTAGCTACTGAAAAGAGAGGGGAAAGAAATCGGACTATTTTAAAGATAAAAGGTTGTCGTAAAAAAAAATCGATTACACAATAATTAATATATTGCAAAAGAAAATAAACAAACCCTACGTCCGCCCAATTCAACCATATAGCTATTTTTAGTAATATATTATCATATTTAGGAATCTAATCAATATCATGCATTCTGATTGGTCATCGTTGGTCACGTGATGGAAATCAAAGTCGCTCATTGGATACAGGTTTAAAAACCAAGAATGCCTCCCTTTTTCCAACTTAATCTTATCTCTAAATTAAGTTTTTATAATATAACTAAATTACAAGCAAGGAACAAGTCTTTTTTAATGGAACATCAAATCAAATGAACGCAAGAAGGACTAAGAACTAGAGAAATGCATATCATCGCCATCACTATGAGAAATAGAAGGATTGTAACTAACTAATCATTTTCACAAAATCTTTTTTCGTGTAAGCTTTCGCCAAAAAATCTATGGAAGCTATTCTTGTGCGAATATAACCATCTCTTTCATCATGACCAGCAATTTTACCGCATGCATTTGTTAATTCGCGAATCAGGCGCTCCACCAATTGGGAGTTGGTTAGAAAAATGGCAATTCAAATTTGCTGTCAATCAAATCCTGAAGTGCGGCGAGGGTGAGATCGCAAGAGGTTACACTCGTAAATCGTAAATGAATCTCAATCGCTGAGTTCAGCAGAGTTATTCGCATTGAGGTTAAGGGGAGAAGGAACGAATTTTCTCAACGACTTGTCACCAACATCATTACCTTGGCGAAGGTCCATCCATATTCTTGCGAACGGCGAAGGCGCGGAGAATTAGATCATCGTCGCAGAGGAAAGAGACGAGAAGATTTTCTGGGAGTGCAATCCATGATTTGATTGAGGAAGAAGACGGGGACATTTGATTTGGAAAAGATTGTGATTGGCGGCGTCAGAAATATGTGGTCGAGTTTTGATCACAAACCAGCAAGGAATGTAGTTGATGACGACATAGAAGATGAGTGAGTGCAAGTTCTTCTTAACTTTAACTTTAAAAGGATGCTTGGAGAGGTAAGTTGTGACAGGCTAAAGTCAACCACCTCGAGTGGGAAATGGGCGCTGAGTTCAAAGATTTCAGTTGTGGATCAATTTTCCCTGCTGTGAATAGATTTGGGGACGAGGAAAAGGCCCTTCTGATCAGAGGACAAATCCGACAACACTTGATTTGTCATCGCAATTTCTGGTCCATCTGTGATCGGAACGAACACTTCATCCCATTGTAACTATTCCACCTTTGACAAAGACTTCCCTATTGGTGCCTTGGAAGAACTATTGCCTGTGGTAGGTCCGTCGACGGTTTGGCATTGATGATGAAGGCCGAGTTCATTTGTATGGAGATCACAAATTGACCAATGAACTTTTTCACCTCGTCGATCCCCACTCTTTATCAAGGTCTCGCTCTCTCTCTCTCTCTCTCTCTCTCTCTCTCTCTCTCTCTCTCTCTCTCTCTCAGACAAATACATGCAATTTACTGTCAGTCACCTCGAGAAGAGAAATATAGGCTAAATTATCTGGTTGTCTTGGGAGATCTGAGAGTGGCAACAGTTTAGACAGTCCGATGACATTATTTGAGCCAC
Organism: Ceratothoa steindachneri; assembly: GCA_963969495.1. Classification (NCBI taxonomy): domain Eukaryota; kingdom Metazoa; phylum Arthropoda; class Malacostraca; order Isopoda; family Cymothoidae; genus Ceratothoa; species Ceratothoa steindachneri. The sequence goes on from OZ018335.1 coordinate 95,704,325, forward strand.
TTCAAGAATTAGCGTGTTTGCTTGCTTTTGGCATTTTTGACAATATATACAATTAATTTCGAATGACGCAATGGATTTACGTCAGTTGTTACAGTCTTCGCATTTTTTTTTATTATGGAGTAAGTGATAAAATGTGTGATAGGTTTCAAAGGGGTGAAATAGGTTTGTGGTATATCCATTACCCAAACAATAACAACACACAGTCGAGAGAACATCGTTATTCCTAAGCGGAAGAAATTGCAAGAGGAAACACGCGACCAATTTGCACTTAAAAACATTACAAAGAACATACGACAAAATCAAGACTAAAAACAAAAGAGGGGAAATGCCCAGATTAATATCTACAAAATGTTACAAAAGTAAAGAAGTAAACAAAAGAGGGTAAGTGCCCCAAATTAAAATATGAAGGAAAACAACAAAACAAGAAAAGCGTAAATAAAAGCAGCGAAGTGCCCAAAAATAATAAACGAAGGAAAAAGCAAAACAAAAGCGTAAATAAAAGAAGCGAAGTGCCCCGAACTCAAAAATGAAGGAAAACAACAAAACAAGAAAAACGTTTATATGTAAAAGGCGAAGTGCCCAAAACTAAAAAACGAAGGAAACAACAAAACAAAAGAAGAGCGTAAATAAATGAGGCGGGCGAGGTGCCCAAAACTAAAACACAAAGGAAAACAAGAAAAGCGTAAATAAAAGGTGCGAAGTGCCCAAAATAAAAAAAAACTAAGGAAAAACAAAACAAGAAAATGCCCAAGTAAAAACCGAACTATAACATAGATATATGAAAGAAAACGAAAGTCTTGGCGTGTGCCACAAAACTCATTACTGATTGGCTTGGCTTAAATTTCAGGATTCCCATCCTCCAATCAGATCTCGAGTTTAAGATAACCGTGAGTGAATACGACATTTTTAAACATAGCGAGAATCTTTGAGCCAATCCTAGCAATGTTATTTTTAATCGCCTCTATGTTTATAATTACCTTCTACTCTCTTTTTTTATCTCACTTTCGATATTACAAATGCTCGTTCTAATGATTTATATATACGACAACTCATAGTTCAGACTTTGACCCCCCTTATTGTATATTCATACTGATTTCAAAGCCAGCTAGTTCCACTTCATGACTGCTAGTGGAAGTGTTACAGCAAGCTATTATTTTGCTGATCGGTATGCTCTACTGTAAGCAACCAAGCAGCTGATCAGCAAACTTATTTTTACCTCTGAAATGAATGTAAATTGTCCGTGCTAACTAACTAGCTAACTTGGTAACACTTTACAATTAGGATACATTAATTAATCAACATTAGTTAATGCATTACTAGGCATAAGTTAGAGGTTCATGTTTAGTAAGGTATTAGCTAACATAATAAAACCACTAGTAACATCACTAGTCATATGTGTACAAGTGTATTGTTTTTTCATTCAGGTTCAAAATGAATGACCAGACTTGTGCTATTTTCAAATTGGATGATGGACGTTATTTGATCAAGATGCGCGAGAAAAGGTGCTAGTGGGATCAATGAAGCTATTCTTCGGAGACGTGACACTAATGTTGTGACTGCTGGCAGTTTAGTGCCTAAGGTATGTCGCAAAATGTACACAAATTCTATAGCAATTGATCTTAATGATTTTGATAGCCCAATCATTAGCGAAACTCATTTTCTTTTCTACCGCACTAATGTTCGGGAAGGAAGTGCAGACTATAGCTATGTGAAAACGAACATCTTTGCAGAGACAATATTATAATGATGTGATAGCCGATGCGATGAATGATCTTTCAAAGATTAAGGTGGAATTCAATTCTACAATAGTGATCTTCACGCTGCAGACTGTGTGTACAATCAGGTTTGTTGCAGCAATTTAGAAGTGGGCGTGATGTACATTTACAGTTTTCAAATGACTCAGATCCAAAGAGGAGGAAATCTGGAAAGCCAAGAACAAGCCTTCTCAAAGATGTGTGAATACCTTGAAATGAATGATGAAGAACAGCTGACTCTTTCTGACGTTAGGTTGAAAATGCAAGAATACTCAGCCAATTCTTTTCCATATAGTACTAGATACCTAAAGTGTCGGCTGTAGGAACGTTATGGGGAAAGCATATATTTTGCAGAAAAAGAACGTGTAGATGATATAGTGACAATGAGAGAAAAAGCATCACACATCCTGAGATCATACTTCGAGACAAACCAAGAAGGTGATGAAAAGTCACAGAAGGAAGATACTCAAAACAGCTACAAGGCTCATAAAAGGTGACATCAAGAGAAAGGTCTCGCCCATTAATGACCAGTACAAGACTACAAAGTCACTCAAACTCCAGAAAACTCCTTGATTATATTCCAGAATCAATCCGAATTTTGTTAAATGCATTCTTTGTTGGTAAAGACACAGAGGAAAAGTTGCTATCATTGGCCATGATATCATTCGGGCAGTCTGACCACGCGCCATCCTTGCCCCTTAGCAAATTGGCCTTGCAGTGTAAATGTACCACTTAAATAGGTCTAAGTTTCTTGCGGATACCTTGATTAAGATGGGATTCTGCTCCTCCTATAGCGAATTGCAGAGGTTTGAAACGAATGCAGCAAATTGTTCAGCACCAAACAGGCTCAGTAAGGATATTGATGAGTTGAACATGACCGTGTTATTCGCTGCAGACAACGAATATCATAACATTCTTACAATTAATGGAAAGAGAACCTTTCGTGGTATCGGCATGATAGCCGACGTGACACCAGGACAAAAGACAGGCTGACTATCCCCAGACAGAAGTGGCAGAACTGAATATTATACAGAAGTTAAAGGTTGCAATAATTGATTATCGCTTTGCTAAGCATGTTCTCAGAAACATCAAAGAACTTCCAAGACTTACTGAATCAAAGAAGATGGTTGATCTACTTTGGGAGTTATCATTAAACTTCAAACAAGCCACACCAGGTTGACAGAGGATGATGCATGCTATTTATCATGGAGATGAACAACCAGGCCAGTCTTTATTCAAGTATTTGCCAATGATAGACATGTACTCTGGGGACAAGACGTGCATTCTGTCAACGTTGGAGTTGCTTTGTGTACTTGCGTCCAAGCACCATCTTACCCCAGTTATTATATTCGGCCAGCCCCTATATTGGAAGGCTACAGTGATCATCCAAGAATCACCACCAGTCAGTCATCTTGAAGCCATTGTTCTGCTGCTAGGTAGATTCCACACCTTTATGATTATACTGGGGGCAATTGGTACTCTGATGAATAGAACAGGACTTAAGGGCATTCTAGAGGAAGTTTATGGTGAAAATTCTGTAACCCATATGTTGACACGTAGATCGGTTAAGAGAACATTCCGTGGTCATCTTCTTGTAGACAAATCTCTTAACCGTGTGATGAAGTCAGACATTTCAGATGATAGTCCTCGTTTCGCAGCAATGGTCGAACAGTCTTTAGAGATTAATACTGCGTTAGTGAATGGTGATATGACGTTAGATACGGCGTTCACGTCAGAGAGTCAAATAAACGAAGAGCTGGAAAAAAGGAAGAAACAACTGGGTGCCTGGACCAAGACAGGTATGTTGTGGCTGAATTACCAGAGCATGATAAACGTTGCCAGGTCACTCATGATGGCAGATCGAACAGGTTTTTGGTTGATGCACCTACGGGTCGTTTTTGACTGCATGCCGATATTCGCCGCAGCTGGCCATTTCAACTATTTGAATTTCAGCACACTCCTATCTCCAAGAGATGAGTCAGCTTGACGTCAAACACCCAGAGGTGTACAAAGAAATTGAAAAGGGCTTTCATGTAATCCGTCACAGCAACCAGTTCTGGGTAGGTCTCAGCCCAGATCTCGTCATCGAGACGACACTGAGGAGGTTATTGAAGACCACCGGAGGTATGACACAGGGAAGCGGAATGTCAGAAAAGCAGAGAACCCTTTGGATCATGTCAAGGCCCATAGCCGCAGAGTACAACATTGCAATGCAGGAATTTATAAACCTGTCATACACGACCTCAGAACAGCCCAAGGATTTTACAGAGGCAAGGATGAAAAGGGATTCTACCGACCTTAGAGAATATAAGCTCCAAACTCGCTATATGGTCACCTTTCTCACCAAACTATTCATTGCGGAACATCGTTACTGGTGTTGTTGCTGAGGACAGTGTTAGCGTCTACTGGATGCAAAATCATGAATAAAATGAGTGTAAAGTCTGCCTTCACTTTCTCATTTAGTACAAGGGATGAAGCCATAACCCTTGAACAAAAATTATCTACCAAGGTTGCTTCTGATTGAGCCATTGATCCTACATTCTTTTTTCAACGTTTTCTGCTAGTTTCACCCTGTGGAGAGCTATCATTGGAGGAAACCATATAATACGAACTCAGTCCTTTATCTCTTACCCCCTTTTAGGCCAAAAACGTGTTACGAAAGGCTGACAAACCACAACTAGCGCATGCAATCTGCAATCGCGCAGTCCTGCAATCCTAGATTATGTACCAGAAACGGAGTGTTATGTCATAGATGGAGGTTCACTCCTCCGAATACTATGCAAGAAAGGAGAAGGCTATGGTGAAATAGTGCAAAAGTATTTAGACTTCACTATCCGGCATTATGGTTCAACTACGACGATTGTCTGTGATGCCTATGAGGAAGGGCCATGTATTAAAGATAACACACATCAAAGAAGAGCAAACAACATAACTTATCCCAACGTCAGCTTCACTGCTGAGATAGAGTTCTCCGGTAAGTAGGAAGAATTCCTATCAATAGATATCAACAAACAGCGACTGATCCAGATGTTAAGTGGAGAACTGAAAGAAAGGGATTGCACTGTGATGAATGCACCCGAGGATGCTGATGTAGACATAGTAAAGGCTGTAGTCGATGCATCTCGTCTACACACCACCACACTTATTGGAGCAGATACTGATCTCCTGGTCTTACTACTTTACTATGCACAAGGAGGTGATCAGCGTCTTTATTTCAGATCAGAAAAGTCCAAAGATGATGGTAGCTTTAAATCCTAGGACAAGAAATGTGTTCTCAGTTAATGTTCATCCACGTTTTGACTGGCTGTGACACAACTTCTCGGATTTTTGGCATTGGCAAGAAGACTGCCTTCCAAAAATTTAGGAAAGGAAACCCTGTCATTCAATCTTTTGCCAACGCATTTACTGTCCTAAACCTGAGCCCAGAAGTGGTAGATGATCTTGGGTAAGTGCACAAATTCTCTTTCGACAATGCGAAACAACATCTTCAGCAGGAGGGTCGTATCAGCTTCATCCCCTGTAACACGCAAACGACTGCCACCATCTGAGTCCGCCACCAAATTTCCCTGCTGAAGAGCATACTATCAGATCATGGTTTGGGTGGGAAAAGAAGAGGGCATGAATGCTATGAACTGGGTTGGAACCCCCAGATTCCTCCCACTTATGTCAAACATGAACGCTGCTCCGGAGAGACTCTTAAAGGTGATTCATTGCAACAGCTCCACTGCCTGCAAGACACTCAGTTGCTCTTGTAAACGATATGGAGTACCATGCACTATGGTCTTTGGACCATGGAAACTTGATGAGTGTGATAATCCTCATAGCAAGTTTCTTTCAGAGGAGTCAGTAGATGATGATACATAGAGCCCATAATGGACTGTAAAATCTGTGAAAGTATACTTTCTTGTTCATTATCCTTTACTACATTACATGTGACAATGATGGTATTCATTTTCAATAAAAAATAAAGTTAAATTGGTCGTTGTTTTGATTTTATTTAACCTGCTAACCCTCCAAGGCTATTTTCGCCTAAAACGCATACCCACTTTGAAATTAGAGCTGCTCCCAGACTAAAGCACCTATTGCCTTACTTTTTGTCTGAAGTTAGTTAACCCTTGGGAGGAGATTGTTGTAGTGGTGTCAGACATCAATTGGGTGACACTCAAATTTTCTGCTGTGACAAAATATACAGAAAATTGACTTATGATGTCACCTTGGGACACCATCTTGGATTTGGCAATAAGTAATTAACTTACGGTAATGAAACCAAAACCACCTTTCTAGGTTGAATCATGGTGTCATCATGGTTTATTCTAGATAAAAAATTCTTGCCTAAACCCGAATTAAAAAGTTTAGCTGAGTTCAGTAAAAACTAATATATGTTGATACTGCATAGTGCATATACCCTCCTGCAAGCACAGTTTCATTTGGGCATTTTTGGGGGGATTTGTCCTGTTAACTCAGCGGTAGAGCACTGTTATAGATCACCAGAGGTCTGACGTTAGACTCCTTGCCAGGGTGACGTGTTTTGATTTTTGTTTTTTTCTCATGGCTTTTCTCGGAGTCATCTCCTGTAACATCTCTGTTCTCCTGTTTTTGTGCATCATTTGGCTTATTATATATATATATACATATGAATCCATTTCAAACAGTTTATATCTAATTCCTGAATAACTATATAATTAATTAAAGCTAGTGAAATTTTTTGCTAACTAAATTTCTGTAAAACTAATTCCCAAGCCTTTTTTTATTTAATATTCTGGTGATACTTCAAGTAATATCATTAGTCACTAATGTTTAATTTTTATAAGTATCTCTTGTTCAATATGATGCATCTCATTTAGTTAAAAAAATAATAATAATAATAAAGAATGAGGGTGGCATGATGTGAGTTTCAGAAAATATTCATTCAAGCGAAGCTTTTAAAACCACTAGTTTGCACTTCCTTGTACACTACACCCCCTCCCCCCTCCCTAGAAGCGGGGCGTAATTTGAACAAATGAAGACGACGAACGTAGCATGGAAACGTTATCCAAGGGGTAACACTCCCCCTCCCGGGTCTGGGCACCATTGTAGATATATGGGTTTAGGAAAGCAGCGCAGAGACTGCGCCATTCTGAGTTTTAAAAAAAAGATTCATTCAAGCGAAGCTTTTTGAATCGCTCGCTTGCACTTCCCGGCACGCTACACTATCAAGAGGATCCATGATGGTTGAATCGTTTGCAAAAAGTTCAATTCCTTTGAGTTTCAATACCCTACGATACCAACTTTACCTAGGTTAAAATGAATTTTATAAAGATATTCAAACATAATGAAGTCGAATTCACTGGGAAAATATTTATTTATCAAAACTGTGAGAACCATACACATTGAATTAACGTTGGACATGTTTACTTCTTAGTTTATCAAAGTTTTGGAAGAAGTTCTAACCTTTATGGAATCCCTGATTTCAGTTACATCGACATGCTAAAACTATCATAAATCGACGTAAAGCTCTTTCCAAAGCCATGAGGGCAAATGAATTCCAAAGTCACTTGCTTTTAATAATATATGTGTTATCAGACATTAACAGAGTGTTAGAGTTATGCCTAAATAAGACATTGGGTAGAATATCTTAAGATTACTTTGACCTGCTCACCTTGATATCATCCATTCAAAACGCGATTAATAATTGACCCCTCACTTGTCCTTCGTCTGAAAATAACTTGACTCCCATTACTCCCTATTCGTCTCAAATTACATTCTAATTGAAATGTAATCCTCAATATTTCTAACTATGACGATCCCTTGCGGACTTCTAAGGTCGATCCCGAAGAAGAACTCAATAGATTCTTCAAGTTCCTGACTGAAAAGCTCAAGCGTTTTCGAGAACTTTGGTTTTGCTCTTATTTCCTAAGTCTGAAGGAACAAAGTAGAAATCTCTACCCAACTGGATAATGTCAGGAGTAAAGTAGGTAACCTTTGGGTGAAGGTGAGAGGTAGACATCCTGCTAAGTGTCAACCAGTCCTCATTAAAAGTCTAATGAGGATATGACCCTTTTATTAAATGGAGCGAGTACTTGAACTGTTCCATAGGGTTGAGAGTTGGGTCCCGTGTAATAAGATTGCAAGCGGTGCTGGTCAAAACTTGAAATACCCCCATTAAAATATTATACGCCTGGAGTTTTGTATCACTCACTCTGACTCGAAAGATCCAAACCTGGACCTGTGAATTCTGAAATCAGGATATCCAATATCGCTCAGCAAGCGTCAGGACCGTCACCTTATGCGGAGCCAGCTTCGGATTCATACGGACACTGGTGCTGAATTTGTTCAAGAGTGTTACCATGTAAGTGTGTATCCATCTGCGTGCACAGTGAGACGCAAACTTTTAGACAACTGCCTCGTGTCTAATAGAGTAGCCAAGAATCCAGAACTAACGAAGAAAATCATCCAACAAGATATGATATCTAGGCGGGATATCTGTTAAGATATGACATCAGGGCAGCATATAGGTCAAGATATGATATCATGGCAGAATATCGGTCAAGATATGATATCAGTGTCGAATATCGATAAAGATATGAGATCAAGGCGAAATATAGGTCAATATATGAAATCAAGGGGAATATCGGTTAATATATAACATCAGGGTTTAATATCGGTGAAGATATGACATCAAGTCGGAATATTGGTCAAGATATGACATCAAGTCGGAATATCGGTCAAGATATGACATCAAGGCGGAATATTGAAGTTTTCTTATTCAATGAAATAAGTTATAAAAGTTCAAATGGTATTTTGGGAGGCCAAAGTCTAAGCAAGGATAGGAGAAATTGGATGTGTACAGGTAATGGCTTAAATGAATAGTTAAAATTACCTTATCAGAAGCACACGGCGGAGCTCAAATGCCATGTCCATGCCGCTCTTTAGTTATCTATAAATACTGGTGTGAGCCGTGCGACTCATTGCATATCTGATCGACCGTAGATCCACTGTTGTATAGAGCAGCATCGTGGGCGGTCGGCCCGTACGAGGCTCGTTCTATGCGAGCAGAAACCTTCTCTCATTAGGGAACATATCATAAAGTCTAAAATTGCCCTTGATAACTTCAGAATGCTTATTAGTACCCTAAATTCTAATGAACTCCGAATTATAGAACCCCTATTCATTTTAATATAATAAAAAAACAAATTTAAACTCAAAACAAACAGCGACCAACCTTCAAATTGCACCATAACCTCTCCAGTAACATTCAACTTGCGCAAATTAACTCACCCTAATTGCATTTTGATTCCTAAACAAGTGTTAGGGTGAATAGTTTTAATGCAAAATCCTTTTATTCAAAAGCCGACGATGAGGCTAGATCACGAAACGTTCTCATAAAGATCTTCATCTCCACAGCGTGCTTGGTCTTCATCTTTATATTGAAATTGCGCTTTAGAAGTTGTTCAACAGTTCATATATTGTGTGAAGATCCTTGAATTACATCCATGTAAATTTTTCTCAAAGATTATTGATTTGGGCTCTGAATTCGCCCAACGGGACTCCCTAATTATTAGAGAGCATAATAAGGACAAAAGATTCTCAAATGTTTAAAAGATAAAGTTAGATAATCGTTGCCTACTTTAAGAAAGGGAAAGAGAGAGATAGAGTGTATAGTATATGTTCTATTGTCATAACACTATAATTACTTAAAATTTGGTTCCTATCATTCAACAACGTACTCGATTACTTTCTTGTGAAACATATTTTCTGTCATGTTAATATCTCTAAATTTATTGTAATTAATAGTAAGAGTGGTCTTTAGAAGATCCTTGTTTAGGTATTCATATACGAGTATATTCATATATCAGGTTGGAACGAAAGTAATGTCCGATTTTCTAGAATAAAGTTTTAAATAGTATTTATTAAAGTAGTGCCTCGAGTTATCGTTTAGGAATGCTACTCGTACAATGAATAATTCATACCTTTTTCTTTTAGATTATAAAAATATGGTTCATAATTATCTTCGGTATTCACCCCTATGTTTTCCCATCTAAAAATCCTGAAAATCTAAAAACCTAAAATCCATTCAGAGCACTCATGTGGATGATGCGGGAAAGAAAGAAGTTGCAGATGATGATTTTCCCGTTTCCGAAGTGAGGATTTTAGTTTAAAAGGCGGACCAAAATACGGTCGTCCAAAAGAACTTGATTCGGAATAGTTGGAAAGCGTTCTCACAGAAAATCCTGCTAGAACTTCTAAGGAACTCGCAGAACAACTTAACGTAACCCCTACGACTGTCCTACGCCACCTGAAAAGGACTGGAAAGGTACCAGTGATTGGAAAATCGGTAGCGCGTGAACTGTCAACGGCGAATCTGCAACAGCGTGTTGCTTGCTGTGAATCATTGCTTTCACGTAAGATTCAGGCACCATTTTTGTGCAGGTTTTTACTGCTAGTGAGATGTGGATCCTTTATCATAACGTTAAACGCCGCAGTTCATGAATCAGTCGAGGAAGCAGAATTTTTCAACAACCGACATGAGGACTTCATCCAAAAAAGATCATGTTGAGTGTATGGTGGTATATTGAAGGAAATATCCATTACAAACTGTTAGGCAGCAATCAAAAATTAAATGCTAATCTCTATTATAATCAACTTCGTCGTTTGAAAGCCGCTTTGGGCTAAAGGCGAGCTTAGTCAACACAAGGGTTGTCATTCTCCCTCACGATAAATCCCGTCCTCACACAGCCCGAATAAACAAAGATCTCCTGAAGGAGCCGGGTTAGGAAATATTGCTTCATCCTCCATATTCCTCTGGCCTCGCTCCTTCTGATAATCACTTGCTTCGGGGATTACAGGACCATTTGGATACTATTAGGTTGACATTAAGAGAAGGTGTTAAAAACGAATGGGATTCATAATTTGCATCAAAACCTACATAATTTTACAAGCATGGTATTTTAAAGCTTGCTGACAGATGGAATGAGGTTCTAGGAAGCAATGTAAGCTATGTTTATGATTAAATATTTCTATCGTAAGTTTTTTATTTTTAATATACATATATACCCTAAGCTCGCGCATTACTTTCGTTCCAGCCTGATAAATCTTTACTGCTGTTGTGAGTAAAATACGATAAAAAGCATATAATTATTCAATATTCAAATAATCGTTGATATATTCATTTATTTGTAAATTTAATAAATCATTTTAGATATTTTCATAACCATACTTGGAAGTGTAAAGTGAGTGAAAATATTGCGCTACTAATATTAAAGATATTGGAAAATAGAAGAAAAGAACCTTTTCATAAGAAGAGAAAAAGCAGTAAGGTGCCCTTCTAGCTTTATATGGGTGCCTGATCAATAATTCTTTTGTGAACCCAAAATGAGGTTGTCTGAATAGATACTATTGAATAATTAACCGATAATAGTGCAAGTACGGTAATAAGCTTTTTATAATCTTTGCATTGTTTGAAGTTTTATCCGGTCAATATGTCAGCCGTAGATCAATTCATGGTAAAACCATCTCTAAACTTATTTAAATCGTTGGGCAAAAATTAAATGATACAGGTAACCACTTCTATTAAGATGGATATTACTAAATCGTGGACGAAAAAACGAGATTTCAGATGTTATTGCCAAATATTTTAAATTGGATTTTGGTAAGGATACTTCAAATAGCGTTGGGTCAGGAGAATTAATGTCAGGTGAGAACAGGCCAGAATTAGGAGACTAGAGTTTGAAATTAGGCTCTGTTGAGAGGATCACAATTCGACTAGAATAAATTCAGTTGGAGATTTTAACTCCGAAGTCAGGAAAAGGCCTAACCATCTGTCAAATTGTGATCCGGCTGGCCCAGAGAGGTACTTCAGGGCATTTGAGGAGGAAGTGGTTATATGTTAAGATGGCCTAGGGATTTAGGGTCTAATTTAGTTGCTCAGAGATTAAGTAGAAATGCAGAATGGGTGTTAATTGCCCTATCATTTGAAAACTCAAAATTATGAAAAAAAAAATCAGTCGGTTGTTTTTAAGCAATTCTAGGAAATAGCAGAAGTATCTGGACACAAATATAGCTAGATATAAAGAGTTTTAATGATTTATGCATTACCTACATATATACGAGTACTTAGGATGGTTGAAAGCTTTAAATTAGCGGACTTAAAAATGTATTCCCGTTAGAGTCATTCATCCAAAAGGTGAAGCCAGATGTCTGAACTTATGAGCGAACTAAAGTCATAGATCCAATGCCAGTGAGAGAGAGGTGGCGGATTTATTTTTAATTAATTCCTAAAATAAGAATGAGAGAAAATTTTAACATGGTGAGAATTCCTAAAAAAAGTGGCTAGAGATTATATTAGAATGTTTTAAAATCTGACTCTTGCAGGGAGGATAACAAAAATGGTCACGATCAGTGCGCAAACAAAGGAAATAACTTGGTTTGTCCTTTATGTAACAAAGGGGTCATATGAATAGGTACTGTATTTAAGGTAAGGAAAAGGAGATTATTAGAGTGAACTTGGGTAGTACAAATTCAAGTCACTTGACCAGCAGGAATCCTATGAGGCATTAAATCAGGAGTAGCTCGGGTCACCTCTCCTAATGATGATTTTTTAAAAAAATAATATAGTATGTTAGGGGGTAAAGGGAATAAGCCCTTACCGGTTAGAATCCTCAGGGATACAGGAGTGAAAGTTAGTTTAATTTCGCAAGACTGTGGCTATTTCTGGTATTATGCTTACAGCTTTAGTTGCGGTATTAATGAGAATAAAAAGGTCCCATTTTCCAGGTTATAGTTGTACTCTGATTTCGAGAATGGTTATTGTAACTTGAAAAGGTTGATGTGGTTAGGGTATCGTTGTTGCAGGGAATGTTGTCGTACCGAGTCCTGTGGCCGTAAACAAGCTGTCATGGAAGGATTAGATGGAAAAAGAGGAAGAAGGGATGGATAATTTTCCTTCTTGTACGGTAACCAGGCCGATGATAAAACGTGAAGATAGAATTGGGCCCAAGAGTTTCGCGAGGAAAATTCGGGAGGAAAAGATGGGTGGAGCCCAGATAGATAGATTCCTTGCCGAGAAGAAACAAGTGAGGCGGGTGGGGAATATTCAAGGATAAGTACTACTAGACGAACGGATGATTCTTCGCATGAGTTATCGTTGGGAGGTAATGAAAGAATTCACCTCTAGAAAAAAAATAGAAAATAAAATGCCATAGATGAGGACGAGAATGGATTTGTAAATTGGAAAGATTTCCATCATATTTTTAAAGAAAAGGATAGCAGAAATAATGATGATACGTGTGAAGATGGGAATAAATTTGAAGGCCTAGAGGGATTTTAAAGGTATTTTAAAGGAGTGAATAATGAAAGGAAGGGCATGCCCAGCTGAGGATTCTGGTTCATTTTGTAGGTCTGAATTTTTAAATATCTTTCACATTTTGATGAGAATGGGGGAAAATTCTGGTAGGTAGGACAAGAAGCTATTTCTCTTAGAAAGGCAAATGCTATAAGGAAGGTACTTGGAAAAGATCCTTAGGCAATTTGTGTCCTCCAAAATGGGCGCGCACGGACTAGAGAACAGGTAATTGTGGTGAATGGGCAAATTTTAAAAACTCTGGGTGTACCTTAAAAAGCTTGTACTCCATATCATCTTGAGACGATGATGGTTTAGATTGCATCCATTGTTCTTTTAAGCAAGTAATTCTAGCCTAAATTGTTGAGAATTCTACCAATGGAGATAAAGAGTTGACTCATTTCCTATGTATCAATTTTATACCTTTTAAACTAATGTATGAATTCCATTTTAGGGGTCAGTGTGTTTTAAAAGCTAAAATGAGCCATGAGAATCATTTAATAGATACATCCAATAAAGCAAATGAGATAAATTTGCTAAAAATATTCTAGCAGTGATAGAATAAGTGTAAATTCATTAGAAAATTGCAGCGGGAAACCTTCTGGTGACGATGGGGTTGATATTGTCGAGGAATTGAGGACGACTAATGCAGAAAGTGAAGATGTACCAAATTTGGAGAAGAAAAGATCTAGTTAACTGCAGCAGCCATCTTTACTTGCCTTCCAAAAATGGATTTTTTGACCGTCCCCTGACCGCCCCCCTTCCTTCCCTATCATGCTCCTGCAAAGAATGCCGGGCTCCTGGCGACCCCTTGGTTATAAAATGTCTGTATTGTTTCAATATGTCCAAAGAGTTGTTCGATCGTTGTAAATTCTTGTTTTGGAAATGTTTTAACGTCTTAGATATGATTGAATTTATGGATTGTTAATTGAATCTTGCGGGGAAGTGTGACGATCTTTGAAGGAGATCGATGTAAAGTTTTCCCCAAGGTTAAACCATCTCTAAATGTTTTGTTTGTTCTTCAAATATTATATTTGAAGGGGGAAAGATGGGGTATATAGTCTCTTGTGCTGCCACGGTCGCCGCCAGTAGGGCGAATGTTAAGATTATCTTCTGCTGGGTTCCTTCACATGTCGGAATTGCGAAGAATAAGGACGCCAAAGACTAACGCTTTGATCTTCGTCTCACTGACTACATGGAAAAGATCAGGTCAGACCTCGGGGGTGCTTGGCAAAGAAGGTAGGAGAGGGCCGACGAGAACCTAAAGTTGAGTACGATCGAGCCACGACTGTTCCCGTGTACATACCCCTACCCCCTAATGTTCCCCTGCACTTTAGTGCGACGACTGTGTTATCCCATACATTTTTGTTGAATGTCGCAGTCTGGAGGGTTCTCGTGTACGTTACCTTTCCCAGTACTGGGGCGGGTGGGGTCTATCCCGCTTGTTCCTTCTGCTCAGGACGAGTTCGTTCACACAGACTTATGGACACATAGCCCTTCTGGAGACGGCTAGCCTCCTCTATTTTATTTGGCTGTCTTTGATGTTGGTCGCATGCTCTGGCGCCGGGAAAAGGAGGGCCTTCCATAGACACCGGATCGTGCCACCTTCTTCTTCTTGCTTTGTTTCGCTTTTTTATTTGTTTTATTTTTTCGATGTTTTTGTCTGGCATGTTGTTTTGTTCTTTGTTGTTTTATTTTTGTAATTAATGTAGCTTAACATTAGGCTACAATTAATTACGACGACTTATGCCCTTGTTGGGGTCGCCAGAGGGGCGATAGGAAAGAAAAGACCTACATTAGAAAGAAGACTTGATTGAGATCTTCGAGTGGGGAGATACGTAAAGCTCTTATTTTTAGGGAATATGATAAGACACGTAGCAATGGCTTTAAGCTGGACAAGTTTAGGTTTAGGAAAGAGATTGGTAGATATTGGTTTACAAATCGAATGGTAGATGAAATGGATAGGCTCAGTAGTCAGGCAATCGAAGTATCCTCTGTCTAGAGTTTTAAGAATTGACTGGATAGATTTAGGGATGAGGATCGTAGGTGGTGCTGAACTTAGTAATGCGAACAGGAGCTGCCTCGTATATTAACCTTTTGCAGACTCCTTCTGTCCTTATGTTCTTATCGCGACATGAGAATCACTCATAATTTAGCTCCCATCATTTGATGAGGTACCCTATCACGCTCTTTCAACATCTCATATTTTCTGTCGTTTTAATATCTCGAAATTTATTGTAATTAATGTAACTACTTTACTGCTGTTGTAAGTAAAATGTTGCATAAATTTATAGAATAATTCAATATTGATTCAGATATTCTCTGATATATTGATTTATTTTTAAATTTAAAAAATATTTTAAATAATTTTCATCACCATATTTGAAGGTTAACGAAATTATCCGGGTACTAGTATTAAACAGACCAAATATAGTTATTGGGGAAATGACTCATTTCCTAAGAAAAGAAAGAGCGGAAATACTCTTATAATTTTAAAATATTATATATATATATATATATATATATATATATATATATATATATATATATATATATATATATATATATATATATATATATAGTGATCCAGGTACACAAAAGTTGTGCATGCTCATGGAATCGTTCTTGCCGCAGTCAGATGTCCCAGTTAGCGAACATCTGAGCCCTCTTTGTTTACTTCATCTCATCTTCAACCAGTATTTATTGGCCCTTGACCTCCAACACCAATAACTCTGTTTTTCAATTCCGTATCTCCCCATCGAGTCTATGTCGACCTCGCGCTCTCTGTCTCCTGATCGCGCCCACCTTCTATAATACAAGAGACATTACACTCATGAACTCAGATCCACATTAAGAACAGTCAAGGAGAGTCCGTTCACATTACATACCCTACCTTCATCGTAGTGAATCCATTCCACCCACCTTGGTGGATAGGATTCACTAAGCTCCAGCCCTTCATTATAAAATCATCAAATTCCGAAATAGAGTTATTTTCATCAAGTCGTTTTTAAAAATCTAAGTACGAACTTATTTGGTCGGACATTCCACAATAAAAACAGACCCTTCTCTCTCTCTTTCTCTCTCTCTCTCTCTCTCTCTCTCTCTCTCTCTCTCTCTCTATATATATATATATATATATATATATATATATATATATATATATATATATATATATATATATATATATATATGTGTGTGTGTGTGTGTGTGTGTGTATGTGTTTAGATAAGGGTAATAATAAGAATTCCTTAGTCCGCTAGAGAAGTCTCCTGGAGTTCCTCAACCCTCTTCAAGAGCGTTACATATACGACAAAGCAACCTTCCATTTCTGTAAAAAGAGAAATTTCAAGAAGCCTTTTGTATAAGGCAACGTTTAACTTGAACAAAATACTGTAAATTTGAATTTCTCAGCGGATCTTCGCCCTTTGATAAATGAGCAATCTCTCTCAGTGCCTTCGCCGATGCATCGTTTGGCGAACCTTGGTGCGCTTCCATGCTTCTCTGTCTCTGGCTTGTTATACTCAATGCAGTTAGGTAAGGGTAATTGTTTACCTTTTTCGCGGGGTGGTTATGGGAGAAAAATGAAGGGGAGCCACAAGGATGTTGAAAATTCATGAAGGGGGGGAATGGAGTGAAAAAGATTGAGAACCACTGGGCTAGATGCCGTGTAGATTGAGGAGTAGTGGTACCGAGGAGAAAACTGGAAAAACAATGGATAAGAGACCTAAAGTCTTTGCTGGATTCGTCGATTAGAAGAAAGCTTAGGGTCGGCAGATAGACGATCACTTTAGAAGGCACTAAGAATGTACGGAGTGAGTGACAAACTAATGGAAGTTGTTGAATATTTATGCACTTAGTCACCACTTTCACGCTGCATTGGGCAGACATGGGGGAGGTTCCTTGCTTGGCCTCGATGAAGATCGTCCCCCAGAGGGGCCCGCTGTAAGTGTGGTGGCTCCTTATTGCTCGACCAGTCGCATACCATCACTGCGAAATTGCAGTTTACTAAGAGTATTTATGTTGGAAGTAATAAGTGTGCTAAGGTGAAAGATAGGCATAGTAGCTGGAGGAGAGGGGGTCGGTGTGTGTGTGTGTATATCTCACCCCCTATAGTCAGGGTTAAGGGACACCGATCCTCACTACCTTTATGGATGGAATACCGAGAGAAGTAGATATGTATGTATGGGAATGAGGGAAGGGCGGGGGGGAGGTAAGATTGGTGAGAGATGGGTTCTATCTATGTTGGTATATGGTGATGATGACCTGGTGTTGGTGGCTGAGAGTGAGAGGATTTTGAAAATGTCATTAGATCAGCGGCCTCGTTCCTATTTCAATTTAAATTGCCCCCACCCCCACCCCCAGCCCCACTCCACCCTCCAAAAGATCGGGCCGAAAAAAGTGTCCCCGAATTGTGGTGAAGCCGAGCCAAGCGTATTGGGTTCCAAGGGCGGTGTGTGTGTGGGCGTCGGGGTGGGGTGTGATGGAGGAGTTAGCGTTTGCCACCCAGTTTTTTAAATATAGCTAACGTAATTTTATTTCGTTCTATTGAGAAAAAAATCAACTGTTTTGGAAGAACCAACAAAATTTACCTTAAGGAGATTATTGATAAATTCATTTTGAATCCTTTATGCAGTAAACTGCATAACGTGCTAAATCTCCGTAAATGGGATATAGTACCGCTTGAACGTGTGTACGTATGTGCGTGTATATACGAATACATAACTTGTGTTTTCTTCCCACGTCTACATACACTTATATAACAGAGAGAATTAAGTTCATAAACTAGACAAATGAATCGAAATTCGACCCGAGGCTACGGAGAATAACCGGAATCTTTAAAAAAAGAAAACAGAATTCTTCGCCATTTCAGTCGTGGGTGTTCCGAGCGGAAGGCGAGATGAGTTGCTCGCAATCACGCAAATAGAGAACACTCGTAATTAGAGGAGTGAAGAAAGAAGGGAGAGTGATGTGTAGGGAAGGAAAAAATGGCCGACAACAAAACAAATATGCGATTACAGAATATCAACCTTGTTGCGGAAATCGCTTATGACAACAGACAGCCTCATGAATAAAGTACCTCATTCTAGCTCTCATTTCGTGGTGTGACGGGCTAAGGGGAGGTGGTAGGGATAGGAAGAGTCCTGAGTCTCATTCCTTCTATGTTCACCTTTGTTCGTGGCACTTTTCTTGAATTCCACCCACTTGTAGTTAGCCGTTTGGAGTCTAGTCTTATTGACCTCACGCCTTACCTCAGTGGTTTCTCTTTGTTCACAACTATTCTCTTTGTGTGTGTTTCTCTCTATCTTTCTCGGTCAAAAGCGCCTACCTGTCCTTTCACGAGACGCCACTGCTTGTATCGCCGCCTCAACACTGTCGATGCTCTCGTCGTCATCCTCGACCGACATCTCGGGATGACTCGCTTCAGAGTCTCCGCCTTCCTCAGGTAGGGAGTGGGGATCCGGGTGAAGCACTCCCAACATTCGCTTATAAGCGCCCGTGGCTGGCAAAAGAAAAAGGAAACATTGTGTATCAGTTGTAACACCTAAGGTAAGCTTAGGTAGTATGCACACTACTATATATAATCCAACCTAGTAGTAATGTTCACACTAGCTAAGGTAACCTAACTTAACTTTAGTTAGTAGGCACATCATTGAAAATAATCTTAACTTAGTAGTAATTTACAAACTATCTAAGGTAACCAAACCTAAGCATGGGTAGTATGCACACTACTACCCGGTTTTACAAAAGTTCTGTTACACTTGGGATTTTTTTTTTATCTTTCGAAACGTTTACATGTGTGATAGAAAAGGTTCCGTCGAATAAACTTAAAGTTATACTTTTCCAACTCCTGTCGTTAAAACTTCTTTCCCAGAGTGTGTTGGTGTTTCGAGATGGAGGTCAAAAGAATCGAAATATTTGCTCTACTGTGAGCGGACCACAAAACAATCCAACATTGTCAAGCCGCTCAACGTCAGCCGGATGACCCTCTACAGAGTCGCATAGAGGTTCAAGAACGGGGAAGACCTCAAAGAGCGACCCCGTGGCTGGCATTCGAAAGTACTCCGAAGCTCAAAATGACTGCGCTCGCGAAGAAGAACAGCTCGGTGGATACTGTGTCCAAAGCCCTTAAGGAGAAGGGCGGCAAGAGCTTGAGGTGCGTGGAAAGGCCTCTGCTCACCCACCGTATGCGAGAACAACGTTGAAAGTGCTGTCGTCGCTTTCTCAACGATTCGAAGAGTCATGGCAATTGAATTTTCATTTTTTTTATGAGGAAAAAAACCTCACAGTCGATCCGGTCATCAACAAACTGAACGACCACGTGGTAAGCTTGCTCAGGATGTCTCCGAGGTCCGCTATGTGTCCACGAGCAGCAAGCACCTGGCATCCGTGATGGTGCTCGGCGTCGTGGCTTCGAATGGAGAGGAGATGCTGGCGGTGTGCTTTTTGGCCGGTTACAGGCTCACCGTGGTCGATTATAGAGACATATTGGCCACGAAATTCCTGCCCTGAGTGAAAAAGATCACGAAGAAGGACGACTAATTCTTTCAGCAGGAGGGTGGCCCGGACCTACGACCAAGACCGTGCAAGAGTGGTTGGGGTCAAAATTGAACTTCTGGTCGAACGACTTTTGGCTGCCGCAATTGCCCGACCTCAATCCCATCGACTTCAACGTGTGGCCGAATATCGAGGGCAAGTCCTTCAAGGTCCACCACAGGCTGGCCCGTGTGTGGGCCAGCATGATGAAGGACTTCGTCTGCAACATTTACGCGGCCTTTAGGTCTCGCCGCCGAGGGCTGCCACATTGATTAATATTATATATAAACACATATTTATGTTAAAACAATGAAAACATTTCTAACTGCATCAAAACTACCATTGTCTCCTTTGTTGAGAGCGCCGTAACGAGTGGAACAGGACTTTTGTAAATACTCGGTACATATAACCTCCCTATCTAAAGTAACCTAACCTAAGCTTAGGTAGTGTGTTCATTGCCTCTTGTGTCGACGATGGTAGGAAATGTATTGATCCAGTTTGGTTGTCAGGATTTCGACAGCATTTTGGCTTCAGCGATGAAAAAAATTTCATATATTTTTGTTTTTATTTTGTTTTCGAGGTAAAATAAATAAACCTAATCCAATGAGTAGCCCACGAACGAGTGACTAGTTATATGTTTGCGTTGTTATATTCTTTTGTACCAGGTTTGGGCTGGGAGTTTGAAATGTCACATTTTTTTGTCTTCCTTATCCATTTTTACTCATATTATTATTTTTAGACGTTTTCATCCACACTTCTTTATTTTTTTTATTAATGATCAAATGTTCCTTTGTTGGTTTACACACGATTTTCTTTATTTTAGCAGTAAATCATTTGCGACTCAAGAGATAAGGAATGAAGAGGTGAAGACGGCAAGAATAAAAAACGAATGAAAAGAAGAAACGACAAGAACAGCGAGAGGATGGAAACTGCCAAGAAATGTTATGGCAAACTTCTTCCCTTATTCATTCATGATGTTTCTGACTCGGTGAGTTCGTATTTCAAAACACTTTTAACACCAAGAACAAAAAAGACGGCGATCACATGACCCCCCCCCCCCCCTCCCCTCCCTCCATTCTGGAGGAGGAAGGAAGAAAGGAACAATGAAGTTCTGAGAAAACCTCGACGCCTCAGATACCAATTATAAATATCCTCCTCGTGCTCGGTTAATGCATCAAGAAGGATTGGGGGTCCATGTAGGATTGACAAGGATTGCACCAGCTACTCTACTCCCTCCCCCCTCTTTCATTTCTTATCTTTCTGCCATATCCCCCCCTCTTTCTGTAGTCAGTGTCATGATGTCTCCAATCGAGGGGGAAATCGAGACCCCCCCACCCACACACACAAACTCTCTTACCAGTAGGGGACATCTTTCTTTAACATGCGCATCAAAACGACAAAACCCGGAACCTCTCTTATGAGGTGCCTGGTTGCGCTGACTGACGATATCCCCCAAAATGTCTCCCTGAATTTACTTCAATAATATCGAAGTATACGACCAAGATATCCGGGTACTGATTTCCTAAGTTCTTTTCACTGGCAAGTTATTGGGGTGGAAAATACGAGGAAATTCGCCTAAAGTTTGAACATTTTAAAGAATTATTCGTGTTTCCTCGAATGTGGACGGAGGGATGACGCAGAAGGCCTCGATGTTTGTGGGATCGGGGGTGAACAAAGTTCGCTCTTCTATCTTTCCTAGTATTTAAAGCGCAATAACAACGATGCCGTATCACGCAGAAAGTTAC
Organism: Ceratothoa steindachneri; assembly: GCA_963969495.1. NCBI lineage: Eukaryota > Metazoa > Arthropoda > Malacostraca > Isopoda > Cymothoidae > Ceratothoa > Ceratothoa steindachneri. Next base: position 95,725,675 of record OZ018335.1, read on the forward strand.
AGAGGAGAGATTGGTAAAGAATGAAAGTAGACGAAGTGATAAGGTCCTTTTGCATACAGTGGGGCATGGGGGATGCACACCTGCGGGCAGTGTGGCCGGGAGAGCGGTGCCGTGGAAGACAACATAGAAGGTGGATTGGTTATGTAAACGAGAGAAAAAGGGTTGAGCGAGGAGCAAGGGGATCATATTGTGTAGGATAGGTGTGCATAGAGGGGGTGGGCTTGTTAGGGATCGTACCCATGGATGTAATCAACGTTAACATTGTCACTCAAGCGAGAAAGAATGGGAGGTGGGAGAGAGGACTGAGAATAAAGTATAGGAATTATGCCTGTCTACTTGATCAGTCTATCGCTATATCTTTTTACTCCCACAAACAGCTTCTTCCAATGTTTCTTCAAAGATCTTCTTAATTAACATCACATGGCATAAAAAAATATCGGCTGAAAAGGTCCTCTTGGGCCTATCAAAGTCCTACCAGTGAGAGAATCCAAACAACAAGCCTAAGCCTACGCCTCGCCCTGAAAGGCAAGCGATTGTAATAGCTTTGTGACTCTGCTTTTCTATCTCGATTCTCGCCAGCTCTGTTGAGATTCTTGGGAGGGCGCGGGCTGTGAGGACTCCCCTGCCTTTTCATGGACGAGGCCTTTTGGAAAATTTGCTTACCGAGAGTACAGAAGTCCCCCCCCCCCCAAGTCAGGAGGCTTCGAGACGTGCCTTGAGGAGAATGGAAGGAATCCTCTCTCCCTTCCTTTTCTTTATTTCAAACTTTGTCATTTCGTCGCATCAAATGTCAAATTCCACCCCGTTTATTTATTTTTTTTAAATCTTGCCACACTTAGGTAATACCATTAAACCTCCCTTTCATTCTATTTTGCATCTTTACTTCTAGTGCTGTTTATCAGTAATTCTTTGCTCAGGTTAAGCGGCTCAACATTGTTGGGACTAAAGGGCAGTAAGAATGGCTCTTGTTTTAATTGGTTTTTGATTTGAATTTGGCAAGTATCTGATTTTATTTATCCCCCCCCCTCTCCTACTAAAGCATTTCAAATTTCATTTATTTAATAAATTAAACAGCTAAAATTTGCCTTCCGGAATTCGTAAGTAAGAAGTAGCGATCTTTTCCAAAGGGAAAAAACCCCTTCTATGTCTGCTCCTCACGCCGGGGCGATAGAGCTTTCAACGGACATACAAGAAAATGGAAGAATAGTAAATAAAAGAACGTAAGAAAAAAAGAAACCTGCAAAAGGCTAATCATTGGTCGATACGAGGTAGATCCTGTTCCCCTCACCCAGTTCAGTCCCACCTACCATCCTCATCTATATATCTATCCAGTCTATTCTTAAAACTCTAGACAGAGGATACTTCGATCGCCTGACTACTGAGCCTATCTATCCATTTCAACTACCACTCGATTTGTAAACCAAATTCTACCACTCCATTACCTAAACCTAAACTTGTCCAACTTAATTAAATTCATTGTTACTTCATATCTTGCTCACAAAAAGGCCTAAGAAGAGAAAGAGGGCAATAGTAAACCAAGTCACCAATAAATACTAGAGCAGAAAAGAGTACTATAAACCACGAGATACAAGTTAGTACAAAGAGCACTGGAAAGTACGAATGTGAACTTTCTTGCCACACTGGCAATATCAATGTAAGAGAGTTCGAATGAAGAGTTGAAAAAGGATTCTGGTGATTACACAGATAGCCTCCCCCCCTCCCCCTCTTGAAGTGCTGTGGATATAAGGACACTGATGAAAACCTCCCCCAAATCATCCATTTGAATGCTCCCCTTCTCGACGCCTCTCCGTTGGTTCAAGTGAGTTGTGCACTCTCCCGGCGTCACTGGAGCCCGTAGTCGTCTACCCGGGTTATGTATTTTCAACGTTTTTTGCTTCCCTTAACTTTCCCACTTTTGGGAACTTTTCATGAAATTTATGGTGATGCGCCCGGTAATTTTTTCTTATTTCTAATAAAGAAGTACTTCAAGGGGCCAGTTGGTCTTTGGCAAGGACTTAACGCTCTCTCTCTCTCTCTCTCTCTCTCTCTCTCTCTCTCTCTCTCTCTCTCTCTCTCTGATATGCGGTAAAAGTGACCTTCCTAAGAAGGAAATCATGAGCACTGAATAGGAAACAATCCATCGAGGGGGGATGGCGGCATCAAAATACAAAGATAGGTCGCCACCAAATTGGGATCTTTTGTCTTAAAATAGCCCTCGTCTTGCACCGACCTTGAGGGACTCAAAAGAACTGATGGAAAAGTTATCTAAGCAAACATGTTCAAAATAGTCCCAGAGCTCCTGAGTACACAATGAGAACTATCTCTTATGGAGGCGAAAATAATCTTTACAAAAAACTCTTCTCCTATCTAACATCGAGTCCTATCTCAAATCTCTCTTCCCTTTTTTGCTTTGGTGGTGTATTTATTTCACAGCAAGCGCCCACTGGTGGGGCTCTCAGTCATTATTTCAGGTCTTTCTAATTCATGTCTTTATTAGGCCACTTCTCTGTTTAATATATTATTTTCTCCCTCTCCCCACAAAAATGTTCAAAATGGATCATACCCTTCTTCTCCTATCATGGGTAGCAATGATAAACTAAGCAACTTACCCTGGGGGGGAATAGGATCATCAAAGAAATTTGATTTGTAAGAGTTAATCTGTTGACGTTGATCTGACAATGATTCTTCACTTGTTACCGAAGGACTACTTGATGATTCTTTTCCACTTTCTTTTGGCGGAACTGCCATTTTTGAAGGTGAATGAACACTTTTGACAGATTGATTCAACGCTAGTTTGGATTGTGGTGGTGCTGGTGGAGAAGTTTTAGGCTTTTGAATTGAAGTCAGGAGCTTGCCATTTCCTGAGTGACCTTTTGTCCTCATATCAAGAACTTCAGACTCTTTTTTGATGGTTTTGGTAGCGAATGAATCACGTTTCAAAATAGAGGAAGTGTTTTCAAGTATTATTGGATCAACGTTTTCTACCATATGATGTGTTTGCATATTTTCCTCTGTTGTCAGCAATTTAATTTTCCTTAATGAGGTTTCATCTATTGACCCTTCTTTGGTCTTTACTGCTGTTTTTGTTTCTTCATGAGTAAGTTCACGATTTTCTAACACACTTTCTTCCATTTGTACTGGTGAAAAAGAAGCAAGTTTTAGATTTTCTAAGTTTGTTTTGTGCTTGAACATAGTTGAACTTTCATTCAGATTTTCTGAGGTATTTCCCACTGAAGAATGATCAGGAATTTGAGTTTGTTGGCTGCCATTCATTTTCATATTATTCTTTTTATTTAAAATTTCCCTTTCTCCTGTTTCAACACTTGTGGTCCTAGTTTCTTCGTCATGCTGTCCAGGAAATAATTTCTTCTTTACCTCATTCTTTGAAGCGCCGAGATCAATCCTCGTCTCACCTTCGACATCCCCAAAGTTAGGGGTTGGCTCAACAGAATCCTCAGGGGGCAAGGGTACTTTAAGAGAATTACTATTTCCTTCTTTAATTGCAACTGACAAATCATCCGCGCAATTCGAAGAACTAATTAGGGAAGGTTCAGCAATATTAACTCCACCGGGCCTACTTTTATTCCCAATTATATCATTCCCTGCAATATCGTAGTCTATTTCCTGTTGGGAATCATTTGCAACTGATACGGGTACTGCAGTAACTCCACAACCTTGACTTTGAAGTTGACTAAATGGTTGTCCATCTTGAAACGTGTGTCCCAACGCCATTTCCTTTACTCCCGAACTGTTCTCTGGCCAGAACGTCACGGGATTCGTGAATCTAGGTCCGAATTCAAAGGTGTGTGGCAATTGGGAGATATTGTGCAGTGATGGATGGAAGTTGATGGGAGGTTGATTACACCCCCCAATATTGTACACAGGAATCGAAGGTTGGAAAGGAAAATACGATGCTCTTTGTTGTCTGTTCAATTCAAAATGGCTGCCAACATCTGTAAATAATAAGTTTTTGGTCAATCAAAGGGCAATTTCAAGCATAACACTAATAACATATGGTAATAACTCAATACCTAATAAATTTCTAAGATACTTGGAATTCACGTTTCCTTTCCTCGTGGGTCAGTTTTGCTTTCAATGCCTTAACCTGCGCTACTTTGTCAGTCCATCATATATTCTAGATATAAATTTATGAAATGTATAAGAAAAGCAAAAGTCTAATCGAAGGAAGACATTTTTTTAAAATTTAAGGGGTCCATCTTGATGACGGTATACAGGAAGGAGGCCCAGGAAGTCAAACTAAATCAGTTGCGAGAACATGAAATAAAAACAGACGGAAGGAGAAAAAGAAGAAAAAGTAAAATAAGAATAATGTAAGGTATAAGCGGATTTCTTTCCGTGTTGAGTTAGCCTTCTCTCTTTGAATTACACAAACATCCATTTATTTCAGAATAATGAACAATTAAATCTACGTGAACCAGTAAAGCTTGCGTCAAAGAGGCTCGCAACTAAGCCTCTTCTCCCTTATTAAACCTCTTTCTAAAACGGCAGACGACTTTTCAAATCCTGCAACGCTTCGACAGCGGAAAACTGATTTCAGTTTGCGACAAACAACAGAGCGAGAACCAATGAATGGAAGATGCAACTTTATGAGTCTGAGAACATTCTGAATGATCAATTCATATGTAATGCTAAATATTATGTACAGTTACCCAAATTACTCATGTCACATTTTTTGAAAATTGTCAGAAATAAGGTAAGTTAACTATAATATAATTAATTTGGGATGACTGCCGTTAGGGTTTGGTGTTGCCAAGTAAAAATTATTTTTGATAACGTTAGGTTTCAAACTTAATTTATGGAAGAAATAAAAAAAATAGCCAAAGGTTAATGCAAATATTTTTTGTGATAGCAATGATTAAAAATTAAATAGATAAAATTAACAAGCTGAACCTCTAGTACTCCTCCTTACAGGAGCTGCTTGTGCTTCGCAGGCAGACCTTTGGTCCATCACCCACCGCCTATCCGATTTTGGCAACTGGTTTTTGGTCTAAAATAATTTTAAAGATTCCAATACATACCTTCTAATAATTATTTTTTCTGAACTTAACCATTTGTAATTCTTTTTGTTTAAAAACGTCCCAAAACATTCAATAATCCTATTTTTTTCGAAAAGTTTAATTTTCTTTTAAAATTTGAATTATTAAAGTAGCAAACATGGTCATTCTCAAACTTTTAAAGAATTCCGAAATGTTTCCATTTCAAAATATAATGTTATTCATTAAGCTGAAAAAGGAAAAATTGGGGAAATTTGGCACCACTGTTTCGAAACAAACCTGTTTTAATATGTTTCGACAGTATGGCTTGAGATACCGCAATCACTGAAAAACTTTGCTATATTTAATTTATTGTATTTAAAAAACGTCCTATCTAGTATATTTATAACAAAATATCCCGCAAACACTTCATCTTTCATCAAATGATAATAATATATCAAGTAATAATATATTAAATTGTCACTCTGAACGAAAGTCAGTGTAAATTGTGAACCCACCTTAAAGGAGATCTGCTAGTTTGTATTGGCATTAATTTCTCAAAATTATATAGATCTATACAAAAGGTAAAATGGGTGATCTATAGAACTAGGGACTAGTCGAGTGAAAATACTGCTTCCGATTTGACTCAAGTCCAACATTTGCTTAACACCTGCAATGGCGCAAAAGAGAGAAGTGGCGCCATCTGCGGTAAGAAGTCTAAATGATCGGTTTAATCAGAGTGGGTGTTAAGATCTTCACTACCAGTCATCTTCAAAAAAAGTTTAAACTCTTCAATATTTCAACTATCAGCGGGAAAATGGGCGTACGAGTAAACCTATTCAGGCCCACAAAGGTTGAGACACCATGCAACTAGTTCTCTCGCCTTACAAAGCAAACGCGACGCGTGGTAGAATGGTTCCAACGTCAAAAAAGTTCCCTTTCGAACACTCTCCAAGGTTCAATGGTAGCATTCAGTCATTGACTTACTTTCATGTTCTAATTCGATATAATCATTTTCTAATCCAAGTTCTAATTAGTAGTAATCCGGTACCTAGTCGACGTTCGAATTCGTTCTAATCCGTATAAAGTTCACGTACTAATTCGTTCTAATCCGTATCTAGACTAACTTCCATTTCGTTTTAATCCGAATCTAGTCCAGGTTTGGATTTCCTTCTAATTCGTTACTAGTCCACGTTGTAATTCATTTTAATCAGTATCTAACGACGTTCTAATACGTAACTAGTCCATGTTATAATTTGTTCTAACCTGTATCTAGTCCACATTCGAATTCATTCCAATCTGTATCTTTTCCATATTATAGTTCCTTCTAATCCGTATCTATTTCACGTTTTAATTATTTCTATTCCGTATTTAGTCCACGTTCTAATTCGTTTTAATCCCATCTAATCCACATTTTAATTTGTTATAATCCGTATCTAGTCCACGTTCTAATTCGTTCTAATCCCTATCTAGTCCACGTTCTAATTCGTTGTAATCCGTATCTATTCAAAGTTCTAATTCTTTTCTAGTCCAAGTTATAATTCGTTCTAATCCGTATCTGGCACACGTTTTAATTGCTTATAATTCGTATCTAGTCCATGTAACTAGTTTTTGTAATTCCTATCTTCTCCAAGTTCAAATTTGTTCTAATCCTTATCTGGGGAAGGTCGAATTCGCCCTGATACATTTCTAGTCCATGTTTCTATTCATTTTAATCCGTACCTAGTACAGGTTCTAAACCTTATCTAGTACAAGTTTTAATTCGTTCTAATCCGTATATAGCACACGATCTAATTTGTTCCAATCCGCATCTAGTCCACGTTCTAATTTGTTTTAATCCTATATAGTCACGTTCTAATTTGTTATAATCGGTATCTTGACCACATTCTAATTCGTTCTATTCTTAACTAGTCCACAATATAATACGTTCAAATTTATATCTAGTCAAAGTTCTAATTCTTTTCTAGTCCAAGTTATAGTTTCTTCTAATATGTTACCTATCCGGTACACTTTCAAATTAGTTCTAATTCATATATATTCCATGTAACTAGTTCTTTCTAACCCCTATCTATTTTAAGTTCGAATTCGATCTAATCTGTTTCTGGTCCATGTTTCAATTCACTTTAACCGAATATAGTACACGTTCTAAACCTTATCTAGTCCGCGTAATAATTCGTTCAAATCCGTATCTATTCCAGCTTCGAATTCATTCTAAGACTCATTTACCTCACTGTATAATTCGTAGTAATCCGTATCTAGTCCGTGTTCTATCCCTTATTAGTCCAAGATCTAATTTGTAGTAATCCGTATCTGGTCCACGTTCTAATTCATTCTAATCCGTATCTTGTACAGTTTCTAATTCGTTCTCAACGTTCTAATATTCTATAATCCCTATCTAGTCCACGTTCTTATCCATATTTGTTCCTTGTTCTCCTTCAGTCTATTCTGTATCTAATCCAGGTTCTAATTTGTTCAAACCCCAATCTATTCCACGTTATAATTCGTTTTATTCCGTATATAGTCCACGTTCGAATTACTTGTAATCCGGATCTAGTTCGCGTTATAATCTTTATTTAGTCCAAGTTAGAATTCACGATGATCCGTATCTTGTTCACGTTCTAATCCACGTAATAATTTGTTATAATCCATATCTAGTCTAAGTTCAAATTCGCTCTAAGCCGTATCTAGTCCAGTTTCGCCTTCTATTATTATCCTTTACTAGTTCACATTCTAATTCATATTAATCCGTATATAGTCCATGTTCTAATTCGTTATAATTCGGATCTAGTCTAGGTTATAAATCGTTCTAATTCGTATGTAGTCTATATTCGAATTCGTTCTAATTCGTATCAAGTCAACGTTCTAATTACTTCTAATCTGTATTTAGTCCACGCTTTAATTCGTTCTATAATCCTTGTCTGTTCCAAGTTCTAAATTATTTTAATACATGTGTAGTCCAAGTTCGAATTCGTTTGAATCCGTTTATATTCTACGTTCTAATTCGTTCTCATCTGTATCTAGTCCACATATAATTCTTTCTATCTTTATCTAGTCCTTATGAACTTGCTAATGTTTTCTAATTCAAATCATATCTAATATACCTTCTAATTTGTTCTAATCGGTATCGATTTTACCTAAAAATTCGTTCTAATACCTATCTAGTCTATCTTCTAATGACTCTTATTCCGTATCTAATCCTCACTCACATTCGTACTATTCCGTATCTAGTCCACGTTTAATTCGTTCTGATCCGTATATAGTCCACGTTTAATTCGTTCTGATCCGTATATAGTCCACGTTTAATTCGTTCTGATCCGTATATAGTCAACGTTCAAATTTATTTACTTGTGTAACTAGTCTACGTACATATTCGTTTTAATCAATATCTGCTCCGCGTACTAATTAATTCTACTCCGTATCTAGATAACGTTCTTATTCGTGCTAATCCATAACTATCTACGTTCTAATTCATTATAATCCGTATCAATTCTACCTGTTAATTCCTTATTTTCCATAACTAGTCCACATTCTACTTCGTTGTAATCCTTATCGAGTTCGCGTTCTAATCCTTATCTATTCTACTTTCCTTCGGATCCTTATCAAAATCATGTTCTAATTCGTACTAATCCATATACATACCATTTTCAAACGTTCCCATTCATATCTATTTAATGTTTTAATTGTTTCTAATCCATATTTATTACACATTCTAATTCGTTCTAGTCCGCATGTAGTCACCATGCCAATGCTGTCTAATTCTTATCTAGTCCACATTCTAATTCGTTCCAATCCATATGTATTCCACGTTCTAATTCCGTCTGATCCTTATCAAGTACATGTTATAATTCTTTCTAATCCGTATCTATTCCACCTTCTAATTCGTTCAAATCCGTATCTAGTCCACTTTCTTATTCGTTCTCTTCCATATCTAATCAATGTTTTATTTCATTCTAATCCGTATCTTATAAGTTCTAATTCGTTATAATAAGCATCTTACAAGTTCTAATCCCTTTTAATCTGTATCTAGTCCACGTTTTTAGTCGTTTTATCCTTATAATCCCGATTTAGAAAATTGTCTTATTCGTTCTAATCCTTGTCTTATTAAACGTTCTAATTCGTTCAAATCCGTATCTACTCCACATTATCATTCGTTCTAATACGTATCTAGTAGACGTTCTAATTCGTTATAATCGGTATCTAATGCACGTTTCAAGTCGTTTTACTCCGTATATTCTAAATCATGCTAATATTTAACTAATCCACGTTCTAATTCTTTCTAATACTTATCTAGTCAATGTACAAATTGAGTCTAATCCCTATCCTAGGCCATGTTATAAATCGTTCTATTCCGTATATAATCCACCTTATGCTTGGTTCTTATTCATAACTAGTACAATTTCTAAATTCGTTATAACCCATATATAGTCCACGTTAAAATTCCTTTTAATCCGTATCGAGTCCTCGTTTTAATGTGTATCTAGTCCACGTTTTAATCCTTATCTAGCCTAAAGTCTAATTCATCCTGATTCATATTGTTCACGTTCTAATTTGTTATCATATGTATCTAGTCCACCTTCTATTTTCTTCTAATCCGTATCTAGTCCACTTTCTAATTCCTTATATTCCATATTTATTCCACATTCTAATTCGTTCTATCAATGTTCTATTTTGTTCTAATCAGGCTATAGTCCACATTCTAATCCGTATCTTGTCTACGTTCTAATTCATTTTAATCCTTATCTAGGCCAATTTATTATTCGTCGAATCTGTACCTGATCGATGTTCTAATTCGTTCTAAATAGTTTCTAGTCAGGTTTGGATTAGTTCTAAAGGTCCAGTTTGATTTTGTTTTAACCGGTTTCTGGTTAACGTTCAAATTCATTTTAATTAGTAACAGGTCCACGAAGTAATCATATTCTACTCTAATTTATAAGTCATTCTATTTAATTATTATCTATCCCATGTTTGAATTCCTTCAAAGTCTTATGTATTCCATGTAATAATTCGTTCTAATCTATAACTAGTCCACGTTCTATTTCGTTCTAATACTTATCGTGTCCAGTTTCGAATTCTTATATCCCTTATCTCGTCCACGTTATAATTTGTCCTAATCCATATCTAGTCCAGGTTCTAAATCACTCCTAATCCGTATCTAGACGTCATTCTATTTCGATATGAACCGTATCTAGTTCACCTTCATATTAGTTCTAATCCGTATCTGTTAGACGTAGTAATTCGTTCTAATAAATAACTAATCCACGTAGTAAATCATTCTACTCAGTATTTCATACAAATTCTAATTCAATTTAATCCTTATTTTTACACCGTCCTTATCTAGTACACGATATAATTCATTCTAATCCCGAACTAGAAATGGTTCTAATTCGTCTAATTATTGTCTAATTTGAGTTTTAATTCGTTCGATGCGTATCTAATCCACGTTCTTATTCGTTCGAATCTTTATCTATTCCACGTTCTAATTCGTAAAATCCCAATCTAAGCCATGTTATAATTCCTCCAAGTCCGTATTTAGTACAAGTTCTAATTCATTTTAATCGGTATCTAGTTCACGTTCTAAGTCGTTTGAATCCGTATATTGTCAACGTTCTAACTCGTGCTAATCTATACCAAGTTCATGTTCTATTTCTTTCTAATGTGTGTCTAGTCCACATATTAATTTAGTATATAACTTATCTAGTCCACATTTTAATTTGTTCTGATCCGTATCTACTCCACTTTCTACTTAACTACTGCACGTTATAAATTCGTTCTAATCCGTATCCATTCCACATTTTATTCCGTTGTAAAATTTATCTTAGTAACGTTTTACTTTGTTATTATCCGTATCCAGTAAAATGTATATTTCGTTCTAAATCCTATCTAGCCCGGGAACTATTTCATTAAGATCTTATCGAATCTACTTTATACTTAGTTATAATCGGTATGGAATCCACCTAATAATTCTTTCTAATTCGTATCTAAGCTAGGTTCTAATTCATTCTTGGTCGTATATAGTCCTCATTCTAGTTCGTTCTATTCCGTATCTAATCCAAGTTCACATTCGTAATAATCCGTATCTAGTCCACGTTCTAATTCGTTCTGATCCGTATCTAGTTTACATTCTAATTCGTTGATTTCTGTATCTAGACCAGATATCTATTCGTTCTAATTCATATTTACTTCCGTACTAATTCATGCTAATCCGTATCTACTCAAAGTTTTAATTTGTTCTAATCTGTATTTAATCCACGTTCTAATTCGTTCTAATCTGTATCAATTCCACGTTCTTATTCTTCTACCCGCTATCTAGCCCACGTTCTGATTCGTTCTAATCGGTATCTAGTCACGTTTGATTTCTTTTATTTAATATTTAGTCCAAATACTACTTCGTTGTAATCCGCATCTAGCTCTCTTGCGAATTCTTATCTAGTCTACGTTCTAATTCGTTCCAATCCGTATCCAGCCCACTTTCTAATTCCTTCTACTCCCAATCAAGTTCATGTTCTATTTCGTTCTAATCCTTGAAGAGTCCACGTTCTAATTCGATCTAATCCGTATGTAGTCCACTTTCATATTTCTTCTCCTCCGATCTCGTCCATTTTCTCATTTTACTAATCCGTATCTACTCAAAGTTTCAACTGTTTATAATATATATTTATTCCAAATTCTAATTCGTTCTACTCCGCATAGTCTACGTTATATTATATGCTATTCCGTATCTCGTCAGCTTTCTAATTAGTTCAAATCAGGATCTAGTCGATGTTCTAATCCGTATCTCGCCCGTGTTCTAATGTGTTCTAATCCGTCTTTATTCACGTTCTAATTGGTTCTAATCCCTATATATTGCACGAGGTAATCCATATTTATTCTAGGTTTTAATTCGGTCTTAGTTGTATGTATTCATCGTTCTAATAAATTACCTAGTCCTTTTTTATTTTTTTTCAAAATCCAATCTCTTCCACGCGCTTGTTCGTTCTATTTTTTATCTAATTCTCTTTCCGATTCGTTCTAATCCCGATGTTCTCAACGTCTAATTCGTTCTAATATTTATCTATTCCACGCTCTACTTCTTTCTATCCTATACCTAATTTACTTTCTAATTCGTTCTACTCCGTGCCTAATTGTTGTTCGAATCAGTATTTGCTCCACTTTCTAATTTGTTTTGATCGCTATCTTTTCCATCAACTAAAACATCTAATCCGAATCTAGTCCATGTTCTAATTCTTTCTAATCTGCAACCTGTCCACTTTCTAATTCGTTCTATTCCGTATCTAGTCCCAGTTCTAATTCTTTCTGATCCTTATCAATTCCAAGTTCTCATTACTTCCATTTCGTATCTAGTCCAGGTTCTAAATCATTATATTCCATATCTAGTTCACGTTCAATTTCATTCTAACCTGTATCTCATTCTCATTCTCATTGGTTCTAATCCACATCTAGTCCACGTTCTGATTTGTTCTTATCCGAGTCTATTCGACGGTCTACTTCCTTCTAGTCGATACATACTCACCGATCTAATTTGTTCTAATCGGTACTTAGTTCAAAATCTAATCCATATTTAATCTACACTTTAATTCTTCTAAATCCCTGTATACAACACGTTCTAAGTCATTTTAACCTCTATGATGTAATTTCTTCTAATCTGTATCTAATCGACGTTCTATTTTTTTTATTCGCTGAATATACCACCTTCAAATTCATTCAAATCCGTATCTAGTACACTTTCTAGTTCTTTTAAATTTATATCTCCTCAAGGTTTTGATCCGTATCTAGTCAACCTTCTAATTCGCGTTAATCCGAATCTATTTCAAGTTTTATTTCGTTCTAATCACTATATCTTATCCGTATCTAGTCTACGCTCTAATTTGTTCTAATTTGTATCTACTCTACCCACTAACTCGTTTTACTTCCTATCTATTCCGGAACTAGTGAACGTTTAAACTCGTTTTAATCCGTATCTAGTCCACATTCTATTTCAATTTTATCCGCATTTAGTCCACATTCTAATTAGTTTTATTTTTTATTAGGTCTAAGTCAGATTTTGTTATAAGCCGTATCTAGTCCACATTCTAATTCATTCTATTATGTATTAAACCCAAGTTTTCATGCTTACAAAACTGTCTCAACTACACGTTCTAATTCGTTTTTATCTGTATCTAGTACACGTTCAAATTCGTTTTAATCGGTATCTAGTCTACGTTCTAAGTTGTTGTAATCCGTATATACTGCACGTTCCAAATCCTGCTAAACTGTATCTAGTCCACATGCTAATTCACTTTAATCCAAATCTAGTTAAGGTTCTAAATTTATTCTAATCCGTATCTAGACAACGCTCTATTTTGTTCTAACCTGTATCTTATTCACGTACTAATTTGTTATGATCCTTTTCCAAACCGTATCTAGTCCATGGACTAATTTATTCAAATCCTCTCTAGTCCACGTTCTAATTCCTGATAATACGTATCGACTACACCCAATAATTCGTTCTAATCGGTATATTGTTTACGTTCTAATATGTTCTAGGCCGTATATACTACACATTCTAATTTTTTATATTCCGTATCAAATCTATGTTAACTTCCGTACTATTCCGTATGAGGTCCATGTTCTAATTCGTTCTAATCCGTATCTAGCTTAGCCCCCTAATTTGTTAATTCTGTATCCAGCCCACTTGGATACTCGTTCTAATCCGTATCTAGTTCACGTATTAATTCAAGTGAGTCCGTATCTATTCCACGCTTTAATTCTTTCTATTCCCTATTTTATCTACGTTCTAATTCATTCCACTTCGTATTTAGGCTAAAGTCTAATTCGTTCAAAATAATATGTACTCCAGGTTCTAAGTGGTTGAATTTCACATGTGGTTCACATTTCAAATCGTTCTAATCCCTAGTTAGTCCACGTTCTAATTTATTATACTCTGTATTTATGCCACGTTCTAACTCATTCTAAATACCATGCATTCCATGTTCTATGTGGTTGAAATTCCTATGTATTCGACTTTCTAAATCGTTATAATCCGTATCGAATCCACGTTTTAGTTTATTCTCTCATAGATCTAGTCGACGTTCTAATTCGTTCAAATCTGTATCTAGAACATGTAAGAATTCGTTCGGTTCCGTATCTAAACTGCCTTCCAGTATAATTTAATCCGTATCTAATCCACGTTCTCATTCGTTCTAATCCTCATCTAATTAATCCACGTTCTAATTCACCCTAACCCATATTTAGTTCAGGTTCATATTCATCACAATCCGTATCTAGTTCACGTTTTATCCATATATAATCTAAGTTGTAATTAGTTCTAATCCGTATTTGGTGCAAGTTTTAATTCGTTCTCTTCAGTATCTAGTCTACGTTCTATTTCGTATTATCCGAATCTAGTCCACCTTTAATTCCTTCTATCCCAGGATTTAATTCGTTCTAATCAATTTCTATCCAGCTTCTCTTTCGTTCTAATCCACATATTGTCCAAGTTCTAATTCGCTCTAATCCTATCTTGTCCTTATAATAATTCGTTATAATCAGTATCTAATCCAGTTTCTAATTCGTTTTAATCTGTATCTAGTACACGTAATAATTCGTTCTATTCCATATCTAATCCACGTAGTACATAAATCACTCTATTCCGTATTTCATTCACGTTCTATTTCATTTTTGTCCATATTTTCCCACCTTCCAATTCGTTCTAATCCTTACCTACTCCACGTTCTAATTTATTATAATCAGATCTAGAACACGTTCTAATTCGTTCTTAACATTGTTAAAATATGTTCTAATTCGTTAAATTTCTATCTACTTCACGATCTAATTTGTTATTTTCCGCATCTACTCCATGTTCTACTTCGTTCTAATCTGTATTTAGTACAGGTTCTAATTCTTTCTAATCGGTATCTAATTCACGTTTTAAGTCGTTTTAATCTTTATATATTCCACATTTTAACTCTTGCTAATCTGCATCTAATCCACGTTTTAATTCTTTCCAATGCGTATCTTGTATTTCACTATAAACCGTATCTAGTTCACGTTGTAATAAGTTCTAAGCCGTAACTACTCCACTTCTACTTCTTTTCCATTCGTAAATACTATACGTTCTAGATGCCTTCTAATCCATATCTAGTCCGCATTCTATTTTGTTGTGATCCGTATCTTATTAAAGTTCTAGTTGGTTATTATCCTAGTTTAGTCAATGTTTTAATTCGTTCTAATCCTAATCTAGTCAAGTGTCTAATTCATCAAAATCATCTCTAGACCAAGCTCTAATTCATTCTAATCGTTATCATGTCCACCTAATAATTCGTTCTAATGCATATCTATTCCACATTCCGATTCGTTATATTTCTAGTCTAATCCACGCTCACATTCGTACTAATCTGTGCCTAGTCCAGGTTCTAATTCGTTCTTATACTTATCTATTCATTTCTGTATCTAGTCCACTTAGATATTCGTTCTAATTCATATATACTCCACGTACTAATTCATGATATCCGCATCGATACACGTTCTAATTCGTCCTATTCCGTATCTAGGACTCGTTCTAATTCGTTCTAATCAATATCTAGTATACATTCTAATTCGTTCTAAGTCGTATCTAGTCCACGTGCTAATTCTTTATATTCCATTTCTATAGTACACGTTCTACTTTCTTGTAATCCTTATCTAGTTCACGACCTAATACTTATCTAGTTACGTTCTAATTCATACCAATCCCTATCTAGCTCATATTCTAATTTCTTTTAATCCCTATCAAGTTCATGTTTTAATTCGTTCTAATCCATAACTAGCCCATGTTCATATTCATTCTAATGCGTATCTATTGAACGTTTTAATTCTTTCTATTACACATTTAAATTCGTTCTAATCCGTATGTTGTCCACCTTCTAATCCGTATTTCAACGTTCTAATTTGTTATAATCCGGATGAAATCCACCTCCTAATTCGTATCTAGTTCACGTTATATTTCGTTCTAATCCGTATCTCTTTCACTATCCAATTATTTTTATTTCATATCTATTCCACTTTCTAATTCCTTCTAATCCGTATCAATCCACGTTCTCAATCTTTCCAAGAATAGAGTCCACATTCTATTTCGTTCTAATTCATATCTAGTCAATGTTCATATTCATTTTAATCTGTATATCTAGTGATTGTTTTAATTCTATCTAATCCATATCTAGTACACATTCTAATTCGTTCTAATCCGCATGTAGTCCACGTTGTAATGCACTCTAATTCGTACATTCAACATTCTAATTCGTTCTAATCAGAATCAATTCCACGTTCTAATTCTTATCTAGTCCACGTTATATTTCGTTTTAATTGGTATCTCTTTCACTTTCTAATTACTTTTTTCCATATATATTCCACGTTCTAATTAGTTCTAATCAGTATCAATCCACGATCTCATTTTATTCTATTTCGTTTTATCCGTACCCAGTTCACTTGCTATTTCTGTATATTCCATATCTAGTCCACCTTAATATTCGTTCTAATATTTATTTAGTCAATGCTCTAATTCTTTCTAATCCTTATCTATTAGACATTCTTATTGCTCCTATCCGCAGTGTAGTCCACGTTCGAATACGTATTAATCCATATCTAGTCAACGTTCTAATTCGTTCTAATCCAGTTCTAGTCCACGTTCTTATACGTATCTCGTCCACGTTCTAATTGATTCTAACCAGAGTCCAATCGACTTTCAAATTTGCTTGAAACCGTATTTGTTTCGCGTTCTAATTCGTTTAAATACGTATTTAGTTCAGTTTCTTATTGAAATCTACTCTACGTTCATATTTGTTCTAGTCTTATAAACGTTTTATTTCTTTCAAATCTTGATTTTTTCCACGTTTATTTCTTTATACTCTGTGTTTATTCCGCATTTTAATTCGTTTTAATACGTATCTAGTCCACCTTCTAATTTGTTTTAATCCTTAGCTTACCACATTCCAATTCGTTCTAATCCTTATCTACTTCACGTTCTAATTCAATTTAATCCTGATCTAGCACTCGTTCTGATTCGTTCTAATCATTGTCTAATATAGTTTCTATTTTACAAATTTGTATCTAGTCCATGTTCTAATTTGTTTAAATTCTTATCTATTCCACGTTCTAATTCGTTATATTTCCCATCTAATTCATGTTCCAAAACGTTGTAATAGGTATGTAATAAACTTTAATACACTTTCAAATTATTTCTAATCAGTATCTAGTTCACGATCTAAGTCATTTTAATTTTATTCAGTCCACGTTTAGACTCATGTAAATCGGTATCTCGTGCACATTTTATTTCGTTCTAATCCGTATTTAGACCACGTTCTATTTCGTTGTAATCCCTATCTTATTAACCTTGCAATTCTTTGTAATCTATATATTATGAACGTTCTAATTTGCTATAGGTTGTATCTAGTCCGCATTTTAAATCGTTCTAATCAGTATCTAGTCACGGGCATTTAATACTGTTCCATAGATATGTAGATCAGGATTCAAAAGCAAAGGTGTTCTGGACCGACTAACTATCATATTCTGAGTTTTAGAAGGGCTAAGCTTCATACCCCAAAGCTTGCACCACTCATACATACGTGTTAGATCTCTATTCATGGAATCTGCTACTACATTCCTCAGGCAGGGAGAAGGAACAACCAAAAGAGTTGCATCATCAGCATATGCAATCAGTTTGTTTTCCAAACTATGACACATATCACTAGTATAAATAATTAATAGCAAGGGACCAAGAACGCTACCCTGATGGACACCTGAGATTACATTTCTAACACTACTATACTGGCCATCAACACAGACCCTCTGGGTTCTGCCAAGCAAGAAGTCACTTAAAATATTAAGAAAAGAGCCAGCAATCCCTGATAATCTTAACTTGTAGATAAGGGCTCTATGATTCATACGATCAAAGGCTGCACTGAAATCTAATCCTACCATGCGTGCCTCTGCTCATTTATGAAGAGCACTCTGCAAAGCTGTAGAGATTAACAAGAGTGCGTTACAAGTTCCAAGCCTCTTACGAAACCCAAGCTGAAATGATGGTAGCAGCTTATTATCTTCAGCAAACCTACATACAAAAGGCGTTTAGAGAGCAGTTTCTTAAATACTTTAGATAAGACCGGGGTAATTTATATTGGCCTGTATTCTGAAGGAGATGAGAAAGGACTAGTCCACCTTATTATTCGTTCTAATACTTATCTAGTCCATCTTCAAATTATTCTAATCAGTATCTAGTCCAAATTATGATTCGTTCTAATCAGTATCTAGTCCACATTATGATTCGTTCTAATCCATATCTAGGCCAAGTAGTAATTTGTTCTAATCCGTATCTACTCCACCTTCTACTTCGTTCTAATTCGTAACTACTAAAGGTTATAAATTCGTTCTAATCCGTATCTAGTCCACGTTCTATTTCGTTGTACTCTTTTTTATCTTTTTAACGTTCTACTTCAGTATAATCCCTATCTAGTCAACGTTTTAATAGGTTTTAATCCGTTATATTTCGTTATAATCAGTGTCGAGTCCACCTAATAATTCGTTCTAATTCGTATCTAATACACTTTCACATTCCTAATTATCCGTATCTAGCCCATGTTCTATTTCTTTCAGATCCGTATCTATACCATATAAAATTCGTTTACTTCTTTATCTAGTCCACGTAGATTTTCTTTTTAATCTATATCTACTCCACATACTATTCATGCTAATTCCTATCTAAGCCCCGATCTAATTTGTTCTACTCCGTATCTAGTCCACGTGCGAATTCCAAATATTCTTATTTAGTCCAGGTTCTACTTCGTTGTAATCCGCATGTAGTTCACTTTCTAATTCTTATCTATTTCGTGTTCTAATTCGTTCCAATCCCTATCTAGCCCACGTTCTAATTCCTTCTAATCTATATTAAGTTCAGATCATAGTTCGCTCTAATCCGTATCTTGTCCGTGTTTTAATTCGTTCTATCTCGTATCCTGTACCTTTTTTTATTTCTTCTAATTGGATCTAGTACAAGTTCTTTTACTTCCTAATCCGTATCTACTCAATGTTTTAATCCTTTCTAATACATATCTATTCCACATTCTAATTCGCTTAAATACGCATGTAGTCCACGTTCTAATCAGCATCTCGTCCACGTTCAAATTCCTTCTAATCCGTGTCTATTTCATTTTCTACTTTGTTCTAAACTTTATTTGCTCCACATTCTAGTTCGTTCTAATTCGTCTGTAGTTCAGTTTCTTATTCGTTCAATTTTCATTAAGTCCGTATTTACTTCACGTTTCATTCATTCTAATCCGTTTTAATATTTCTCTAGTCAACGTTCTCTTTCGTTCTAATCATTATCTAGTCAATGTTATAATCTCTATTTAGTCCCCGTTCTAATTCTTTCTAATCCGTATCTAGTCTACGTTCTAATTCATATGTTATAAACTTTCTAATTCGTTAAATTCCGTACTAGTCCACGTTTAATTACGCCTAATCTTTGTTTAGTTCACGTTTTATTTCGTTCTAACTCGTATCTACTCCAGGTTCTAATTTGTTCAAATCCGTATCTAGTCCACGTTTTAATTCGTTCAAACGTATCTCGTCCACTTTCTAATTCGTTCAAATCCGTATCTATTTCAGGTTCTAATTCTTTCTATTCCCTATTTAGTTCACGTTCTAATCCGTATTCATTGCACTTTCCAATTTGTTCTAATCCCTATCTAATTCACTTTCTAATTCGATCTTATCCGTATTTTATATGCGTTCTATTTCGTTAAAATCCGTATCTAGTCCACGTGTAATGGGTGGAGTATATTCTATAGAATGTTCTATTTGCAATTTACCTTACTTCGGGCAAATTGGCAAATCTTTATCTACTAGAATTTACCAACATAAGTATAATATTAAAAGAGGTGAACTAAACAGCGCTTTATTTCTACATTTATGCAAAACTAACCACCCCATTGACTGGAACTGCAAAATTCCTTTATCATTCCACTGATTTCACCAAAAGAAATATTGTCGAGTGTTCATTAATTGGCATCTTGCCTAATATAAATTTTTCCCCTGGCTTATTTAAACTCGACCCTGTTTTACAAAAACTTGTACGTAATTGAAATAACATCATAGTGCAGCGTGTTGTCACTCTTTATTAGTGTAATATCATTCGCAGTGCCTCCACCACTACGTGTCTCTGCTATGATCGTGGATTAACTCTTAGCCATAAATGTTTTCATTCTAATGATAATCCTTTAAAATGTTTTTTGTTTTTTCACCCACCATTTCCATTCATATACACGGCGTTGTTGTGTGTATATCGTTTTAGGGATGCATATGTCTGTTATTAGTTGCCTATTGTTCTTTTTATTGGTATTTTTCTGTCCTGTTTTTGTGTTTTTTCCATTGGTTTGTACTATGTGATGGGCGTTCCCTTCGTATATCTTTGTACCCTATATAAGGTTGTCTTCTCCATTTTCATGCTATTTCTTAGAAATGAACTTGCAAATATAGTTAGAAAGTGCTTGAATTCATGTTTTCATTTTCCTGTGGGTTAATTTTCATATATATATATATATATATATATATATATATATATATATATATATATATATATATATATATATATAAATTATGATTGCGCTATTGCTTATAATTCTCGAGTGGATAAACAAATTGGAATGGAAAATTTGTTTTATCAACTCTAGCCCGATCAAAAGACAGGTTTTTGCTTGTCTTTTGTGTCTTCGAGACACAAGAGAGGGCGGAAGCGGGATACAGCAACGTAGATCTTACAAGCACGTTTGTAGATCTTTTTTCTAATTGCTTTTATGTAGATTTCTAAACATATACAGAGTTCTGACTGCGACTGATGGTTTAGAAATTCTATCATCGACGTGCTTCCTGTACCCGGCTGAAGTATTCTTCATTCCGAGTACATTGCATTTTGTGGTGTAGGGATAGCATCTATCCTCCACCCTGACATCTGAGAGTAGTCTCCTGCCGACAGGGACTACTTTGAATTTCTCTTGATTCGTTCGAATGTTCAATTGTGCCTCGTAGTTGTTCAATCTCTCGATTTCTGTTGCTGTCATGCGAGCTTGCATAGGTGCATTCCTCCAAGGAAACGTGATTATGTCTAAAATTATCGGCGTATTGAATGTTGAGGCAAGAGGGATTCGTATGGGCTGGGACACCTGCTATGTATATCGAGTAGAGAGGGGGGGAGAGATCCCCCCCCCCTTGTGGGAGGCCCATAATGAGCGGAAACTTCGGTCCATCCATGCACCCTAGATTGAACTACGCCACTCTTTCCATGACATAGTCACAGAGAATTCTTTCTAACTTTTCACTTAGGCCCAACCATAAGATCTTAAACTATATTCCCCTCTACCACACCTTATCGAACGCCTTTGACACATCCCGACAAACGATGTCCACGTAACTCCTCTACCATCTGGCATGGGCAAGCCTTTCAGCTATGACATTTATCGCCATCTCCGTACATCACTTTTTCTAAACCCGAATTGATGCGAGTTGTACAGGGAGTTTTCCTCCAGGTGAGATACTAGTCTTCGGTTTGAAGATCTTCTCGAAGAGTTTTCCGCAATATTCTAGAAGTGAAATTAGCCAGTAGCTCTCTCTCAACGTTAGATCCTTTCCATGCTTTGATAAAAAAAAATCAGTTTTGTCGTTTTATAGGCATCTGGAAAGTACCCCGTATTTAGACACGAGTTAAAAATTCTTCTCATTCCTTCGATGACATTGGCTGGTGCCTTTTCGAAGTTTAGCTTCGTAAGGTCCAATTGTCCAGGGGCTTTCTGATGGAATGAGCGGAGCGCGCCGAGTAGTTCCTCTTCGGTGATCTCTGCGTCCCCTACACGTTGTCTATCCACCTGGTGGTGGTTAGGGTGCGTTCTATGCATTTGGTCGTTAAGCTCGTCTATGATATTACTTTAAAACCCTATATCAAAATCTTCGTTTTCTTCTTCAGTTATACTGAAGATTCTTTCCCAATAACGTCGGAATATTTATTCTATTCTTCCTTCTGCTGTTTCTATTGTCCCGTCTTCTTTTAATATTTTCATTTTTTTTTTCATTCCAATTGTTCCTTTGAAACGTCTGATTTTATCCTAAAAATCCTTGAGAGATGTATCATGATGGAGGCTCTCGATCGCATCGTTCCAACGTCTCCACTGTTGCTCTAGGATTAACTGGTTGAGCTCTTCACTGATCTTTTTACTTCGTTGTATTGCGTCAAGTGATGCATTTCTGATGTTAAGTTCATACAATAATTTTGGCTCAAAGTATAGTTCCTTCATTTATTCAGTCTGCCTGTAGGTTGAGATTGGCATATATTGGGATTTAGGGATACAAGCTGTATCGAGGAGACGTGCATACGAGGGGCGATCAATAAGTTTTGCAATTCGGATATAAGAAAACGAGATATGAGGAAAAGTGTTTTATTATTTTTTCAATATAACTACCCTCGACTTCAATGCACTTACGCCACTTGTCCCTGAAGCTTCGAATTGCCGACAACCAGAAATCTCCCGAATGCTGTTCAATCCACTCCTGGACGGCGAGCTGGACATCTTCATCGTCCCCAAACCGGCGTCCACGCAGTGCAGCCTTGAGCTGGCGGAATAAAAAGGAGTCGCTAAGGGCCAGATCTGGACTGTAGGGGGGATAGTTGAGCTCCTAGAACCCGCACTCACGCAGGGCAGCTTGTGCAGCTCTGGCCTTGTGGATTTTGACGACGTTGAAGTCGATCATGGGGCGTGAGGTTTCTAGAGACCCAACGGGCAGAGAACTTGGTCATGGCTAAATTGTCGTGGATGATGTTGATAACACTTCCATGTGATATTCCAAGTTCTTGCTCGATTTCTTCGACCTTCACTCGTCTATTTTCGAGGATCATCCTCTCCACACGGGCCACATTGTCCTCGTTGGTCACGTCTGACGGGCGTCCTGGACGGGGGTCATCTTCAAGGGACTCATGACCATGGCGGAACTCCCTATTTCAGCGAATAAGGGTTGCATAGGAAGGGGCGGTGTCGGTGCACATTGCAAAAATGCGTTTATGGATCTCTTTTGCATTCTTGCCTTCCTTGATCAAAAATTTGATCACTTCGCGGTGCTCAACCTTCTCCATTGTTGATAAATTTGTGACTGACGATCTGCGATCAGCTACTGCTTCTTAAATAGATGAGGCAGGAGCGTGCAAATGCAGGTCCTGACTTGTCATAACTTGTCCTAACACCCCCACAAATAGCCATCCCCCTTCCTCTGTTTTGCCCTACCGATTCGCAAAACTTATTGCCCGCCCCTCCTACCGTGCCTAGTCTTCTTTTTTGTAGTTTTTTCTTACCATAACTGGTACTTGTATAGGCCAATGTCTGAGCTGGGGGTGGCTTTGGAGGCTTAAGCCTGGAATGTTTTTTAAAAGCTCGGATCATTTTTGATTGATATTTTTCAATCATTAGCAGACTAGAAAAGCATCTCATCAATTACAATATGTGCAAAACGTAACCAAACCGGCACGCTCGCACGCCGTAACTACTCATGAACTTCTAGTCTATTTTAATGCTGTTCTATAATATGTTAGATTACCCTATACCTATTAAAATATTATTATTTTTTATTTACAGTTATAAATAAGGATTAAATGTGTAATTAATCTTATACATAGATGGCATACAGCACCCAATTCTGTACCTTGAGTAACATAAGTAACACTAAGACTGAATTTCAACATTAGTGGTTATCCATTACTACATCAAAATGAGAATATATTAATAAAGTATTATTAATAAACAAAAATAGTCTGGTTAAACTTTAAGATAGGTAAAGGCAAGATTAAATTAATTTTGTGACCAAACTAATAAATTAAGTAATTTATTACTTTTTCGGTGTATCAAATCACCTTTGTAATGGGGAATTATTTCATGGGCTAAGCCCCTGATGATGAGAGTGTCTAGCTCCGCCGCTGGTATAGGGCTCCTGTTGATGGTGAGAAGGGTCCCTATATGGTCTCTACATGGTACCTGGACTGGTTCCATTTAGTAAGTGAACGGCAGCTGACGATTCACCAGACATATGTCTGGTTTCGTAGCACTTCTTCCTCTGACAAAGGTGGGAAAGTCTGGGCCTATCCGCTGGACATTGTTTATGTCTAGCATAGTGTCTAGGCACCTTCGAATTCCACTGAAGGTGGTTTAGTCGGATTCCCGACATCTGGTGTTCAGATCCCCCATTGATATAGCGGGGGTTCTTCTGCCAAAGAGGCCAGGGAGAGAATGTATCGGTAAATAGCCTCGCCTTTGCGGCTGGAACCGAGTGGCGATAACCAGCTTCTTCGAGATTTTTGATCTGCTTGTATTTGATCCCCTTTTTGATCGCAATAGTGGTACTGCCGTACCGCTCTTGTGAGTGATTTGTGATTAAAACATCGTAGTTCTAGATTTTCATTTCAGAGTTACGAATGTCGTTCCCACGCTCTGAAATTAAGATAATATCTGAATCAATTTCTCTGAATACGTTTGCGTAGAGACCTTTTTGTCGTCCAGCCGTTGGTATTGATTTCCAGTATTCTTAGCGCGTTCAGTTGCATGATGAGACGCAATTACCTGTTTATTCTTATTTTTCTTCTTTTGGGGGGCCTGTGGGGCAGTCATCGTTTGCCAAGGCTCTTAGCTCTTGGGGGAAGGGCTAGAGATTTTAGATTTGCTCTTTGTAGCTCGTGAACGAGTGTATGAGCCTTCGACACTGTCCGAGGGGGTGGTTTTATCGTCTTCCTCTTGTTATTTGTCTTCCTTTGCTTTCTCTTCGGATTCTTCCGATGAGGGGGCTTTGATCGCAGCCTCTAGTCCAGACTTTACGTTCGTGTTACCCCTAATGACGGAATTGTTGAATGCCTTGTAACATTCGGGATCCGCAGGCATAATGACCCAAAGCAGGTTATTTGCCTTCAGTAGCGCGATTAGAACCTGGTTATAGCAGACAAACTTCACCGCGTCTGGCCACGTTTGCACGCGTGATGCAAATTAGGATCTTGGTGCTCAGGTCATTTGCGTAGCTCAATTGTGACGGAGATGCCTCCGTTGGTAGCATCCCTTCATTTTTCTTCACGGTACCGTAAGAGTTTTGATTTTTCTTCTTTTCTTCCTCCATCTTCTTTATAATTTCCTTCCACTTCGGGCAGTTTAGGGCCATAGTTCTGTGTCCGCCCTTGCAGTTTACACATTTCTTTTCAGTGCTTTTGCAAGTGTCATATCGATTCCCTCAGATTGGATCTATGCTGGGCTTTATGGCCTTGTTTTTCAAATTTGAGCTGCCCGATAGTTTATGGCCTAATATTTATGAGTGTATATCGTGAGTTCACTCAGCACACCCAAACCTTATCTTTCAGCAATGAGCTTGTGGGCTCCAGCACATTCCCAAGCTCTGACGAGAGATTCGGTACCCCTCCCTGCTAAAGTCAGAATGCTGAGGGAGTTCCAACCGAAAACAATTCATAAGATGAGATCAAAATCTTTCCCTTCCAATATTATTTTTTCCTTTAGCAAAACTACACTTTCCAACTTGCTTTTTTATACATTCTCTTCAAACTCCTCGTTTTTCTTAATCACGATTTCGCCTACAAATTTAATTTGTGTTGGTGAGTGATTTTTCGAAGATAGTCATTCGTTAAATATCACCGGTAAAGTAAGTAGGCCATTATAATTTATTTTTTTCTAAGTCAAAGTCGATGACAAACATATTTTTCAAACTCGAAACGTAATAAATTTGATGAAAACGCTATACCTTCAAATATTGACATAACTAAAAAAGAAATTAGTTTGATATTAAGAAAATGAAAATTTCTGAAGCGCCAAAAGGCCCCCATAAAATATATTATTAATTTTTAAGAAAGGCTGACTCTGGTAATTATCGTCCTATTTTCCTTACTTGAATCTATTGTAAGCCTTTGGAGCCTATTTATAGAGGATAGGAAAGCATCTGGAGGCAAATAGTTTAATAAATGATTCGCAACACTGATTTCGATGCATACGCTCATATGTAAGTAATTTGCCGATTTTTATCATGTAATAAATGTGACGTTTGACCAAGATAAAGCTGTAAATTTAGTTTATCTCGGTTTCTTTAAGGCTTTTGACACAGTTTCTCATAAAAAATTGATAATGCTAAAAGCGCACGTAGTGGGGCGAAGCTTACTAAAATGGATTGAAGATTGGTCGGAAAACAGTAGCAAAGAGTTGTTGTTCATAGATATAATTCTATATGTGCATCGGTCATTAGCGGCATACCTCAGGGATATGTTCCTTGACAACTTGTTTTTTTAATAAATATAACCAAACGACCATGGCATAACTCTATTATGTAAAAATTAAAAATTTGCCGATGAGACACATATTATATACTAGACCAAAATATGTGTTTGTGAAAAGTTGCAAAAAGACAAGAGATAGATGGGTCGAAGGGTCAGAAAGATCGCTGATGCAATTTAATATGGGCAAGCGTAATGAAGTGTTCATTGGTACGATAATCGCCGAAGAGAATACGATATGTGTGGTCAACTTTTAAATACAGTCACATGGAAAAGGATTTAGCTGTATTAATATCGAATTATCTAAAATTTTCAAAACAATACAAAAGGCGAATAGTGTTCTTGGATTTATAGTTAAACATTTTGTCTTTTAATTGAGAGATATTATTTTTTTCTTATGTAAAACATTTGTAAGATCTCATTTAGACATTTAGACTATACATGCGGTGCAATTCTGGTCCCCATCACGCAAAAGGACATTGTAATATTGAAACGCGTCCAACGTCGGGCAACGAAATTATTTCCTGGACTTAGAAAAAGATTTTACTAAGATAAACTGAGGCACCTTAATTTACTTTCACTAGACCAACTTATTAAAGTTTTTAAAATGCTCAAATGATTCATCAATATAAATTTAGACTCATCATTCGAGCTAGATACCTGAGAAGCCACTATAAATAACGACTTCAAGCTAGTAAAAAAAAAATTCAACATTGCGACACCCCAACATTTCTTTTCTTATAAAATACCACAAACTTGAAATAACTTGGCTAAGTAGGTCCTTTAAAGCACTGCAGTTAATATGTTTATGAATAGAATACATAGAAACATATCATTTAAAATATGACTTTACATAAATTGCTAATTCTTTATCCATATCCTATCTTCCTTTTGCTTGTCCTTCACCACTGACTTACACCCTATCTATTTTGATCTAGCCTAGAATGAATCTTAAGTCTTTGCTGGTTTTTAATTTTAAAAACGCTTCAAAATATTTCCACACATGTAAAATTTTGGTAAACCCCTTAGGTACATCGAGTGCGGAATCTCTAGAAGAGCTCAGTTCAATCAGGGGAGTTCTTCAAGGCCAATTGCAGCTACTGTAAGTAACAATTGCAGCTACTGTAAGTAACAATTGCAGCTACTGTAAGTAACAATTGCAGCTACTATAGGTAACAATTGCAGCTACTGTAAGTAAGGAACGACAGAGCGAAAAGGAAACTAAATAACCACCGCGATGGCCAGGTCAGACAAACAGAGAGCCTTCAGACCCCCAAACCATATATATTTATTTCTATATTTAAATCTAAAACCTACGAGGGCTTCTCTGATAGAAAAATTTTAAGAAGAAATCTGTAAAGAAGGGGGAAAATGTATAGAAGGTATATAGCTGGAGAATCTCGTGCGTATAATAGGCTGGGGTTGGCACATAAGCCTCCAGATGACACCTCGGCATGCTGGCCAATGCTGTACATGATGCACTTTTGCGGGGCGAAAACATTACACGACACTGAGTTAAGTATATAGAACCCAGGCATCTCAGCAGCCGATAAAGGCAAACCAAAAAGCAGACCGTAAGAGAACCCGAGACCGGATAATTCACAGCCTCACAGCGAAATAATTGTGCAACAAGTTCCAGATTCCCAAACAAAATAGGTATTCTCTAAACAAAAACAATCTAAGAAAATAGATAACACCCTATAAAAAAGAAAGCTATACTTTCGGGTAAGACCTCAAAGGAGAGGGCAAAAGAAAATAATGAAGGACGGGCAGCTGAGTATAGGAGACGTAGTGACAAGGTTTGGGAAATCCAAAATGCTGAATTTTAAGCAAGGATATTAACAACCGTAATAAAACTTGAATTTATATATCAGGATAATGCATATTACCTGGGTCCGTCTGGGTGAAGTTATCCTTAAGTGATGGATCCGGAGACTTGAGTACAAACGAAATTGGATTGGTATCCCTAACATCCTTGGAAAAAGGTCTTGAATTGAAGTGTGTCTGGAATGAATAAACAATTGTGTATCTCGTCACCTCCACTCTTCGTCTTTCTCCAATGTCTTGAGTTAAAGAAATAGGATAGGAGATTTGAACCCCTCGTCTGAGGTTGGGCTATCTATCTATTAGCAAGCGGCTGGTATAGTGAGGTATAGATGAGTGGAAGTATGGGACTACTCATTTTTGGAGAGTAAGGTCAGAAATATAAATTTAAATCACAACCCTTTTGGTGTGACGATGCCAAAATTTGACGAAGAATTTCATTGTTCCATTTAAATCTCTCTTTATCTCTGGCTCTCTCTCTCTCTCTCTCACTCTCTCTCTCTCTCTCTCTCTCTCTCTCTCTCTCTCTCTCTCTCTCTCTCTCTCTCTCTCTATATATATATATATATATATATATATATATATATATATATATATATATATTACATCACTTTCCATCTCTCTATAGGTTCAATCTCTCTCCACCTCTCTTCAATTCTCTTTCTTTCTAGATATTATTTATATATGATAAAAATTGAACGTTTGAAACTATCGATTCTATGTATTACTCTCGACTGTATCTAATTCTATTTATTTAAACGCTCAATTTCCCGTTTGCCAATTCTACTTCTCATCCAATAGTTAAAGGCCGCCCTTTACCGCGCTCACCTTGTTTGTCTTCAGCTGCTGCGAACGCTTCATAATGAAATCTGCTTCCTTCCTCAGAGTCTCAACACGAGAGAGGAGCAAATCCATGTCTCTCCTCTTGACGGCCTCCTCCGTTATCAGTTCCTGTGTTAGCGATTTCAGCTTCATTTTAAGTCTGTCGTAACTAATGTTGAGAATGTTTCTCGTTAAAAAATTGAAAAATATAGTCATTGCCATAAGATTTGATATATATATATATATATATATATATATATATATATATATATATATATATGAGGAATTAAATCACATTCTCCGAAGACAATTTATTTCAGAACAGTTTCGGTGTATCTCACACCCTTTTTCAACTGACACTGGGCAGAAAATATAAGAGAAATGCATGTAAGCATAACACAAGATCCCTCTTTTCCCCCAATCCCCTACTTGTGGCTAATCAGGGGGAAAAGTAGGCCTAAACATATTGAAGGGCTGGCATTTTACTATTTTGTTTATTTGCGATCTTATTACAGGATTAAAAGAAAATTGACCCTCAGATAGATTTAAATTAGGAACTGACGATATCAAGCTCGATTCTACGATTCTTCTCTTAACATAGTTAGCCAATTTAAATAACATTTTACTTCCATTGAAATCGATCGTATGATTCTTGTCTCTAACATGGCAAAATATTCCACTACTTTCGCCTCCCACTCTAATATCTCTTTTGTGTTCGTACAATCTCTTGTCTAGATTTCTCCCCGTTTTCCCTATATAAACTTTATGGCAATCGTTGCATGGTACTGCATATACTCCTATGTTATGATGTTCTTTTGGTTTCCTGGCCATCATCAATTGGTTTAAGGAATTATTATATTTAAAGGCTAGATTAATACCCGCTTATCCAAATATGTCCTTTAAACTATTTAATTTATTATTAAATGGCAATGTTATACATTTGTTGAAGTAGTTAGTGCGGGAAGGCTTATTACCATAGAATGTTTTCCTAGCTGCAAAATGGGCGGACGATATGAACCAATCGGGGTAATACAAATTAGAAAAATGGTCCTGATAATGACAATTTCTTCATCTAAATAGGAAGGATGACATATTTTGTATGCTCTAAGGAAAAGGTTAGAAATCACCGATTTTTTAACAGTATTATCGTGAAACCAAAAATAATGTTTATAGGCATTCGAGTGGGTTGGTTTCCTATACACGTCAAGTTTTAATTCATGGTGATCTTTATTAATGAGGACATCTAAAAAGGGTAATCTATTATCATATTCCCATTTATATTTAAATTTGATGGAGACATGCAAATTATTCAAATTATTAAAAAAGGTATCAAAATCATGGCCATTATGCCATACAGAAAATACATCGTCAATGTACCTTAACCATATAAAGTTAGGGGGAGAAATTGTGGGAAGGAGTTCAGTCTCAAAATATTCCATGAAGAGACATGCCAATATCGGAGATAAACTATTTCCCATGCTAAGGCCAAATATTTGTCTATAAAACTCATTATTTACTCGAATCACATTGTCAGAGAGACATAATTTAACTAAATCGATAAATTTACTCGTAGAAATGGGAAGATCCAAATTAAGTCTAGCCATGATTTGCCGCAGAAGGCCCATGGTTTGGTCAACCGGAACTTTGGTAAACTTTTTGTTTACCAAATGATCAAGACATTTCCTATTGCGGTTTTTCATAAAAAACTTTAGGAATCTGTTGTCTTGAAAAAATGTCTTAACAAAAGAAAATTCTTCATGTAATAGTTTGTAATTAGAGCATATTTTAAATGCTCTATGTAGCAGGGTATCAATAGTATTAGTTTTAAAAGAACGTGGAATAGAGCTAAAGAAGCTTGTTGATACGCTAGTCCAAGTGGCTTTGCGGAAAACATTTCCGTTAGGTCCAACTTTGGCTAATATTTTCCTCTGTTTCCATGAAAGCTCTTGGCTCCAAGCTTGCCCCCCATAGAATTCGCCCCAGTACTCTATAGGCGTTTCATTGACGACTGCATAATATTGTTTCGTAAAGAACAACATGCATCTAAATTTCTTGAATTCCTTAACAAGCAGCACCCTAAAATACAATTCACAATGGACATAGAAAACGATGGCTGCCTGTCTTATTTAGACATCAAGTTAACCTGCACCCCCACCGGATTATCTACAAGTGTTTTTCGCAAAGCCACTTAGATCATTTCCTTAATCCGACTGATTATAAAGCCAACGTTAATAAACTTTTACACTTCTGGTCGGTATCCTTCTTTGGCACACAAACATCAAAGAGCACCGTTGAAATATGCTCGATTATTAAAAAAAATCTGCCCTTTTTGGACCTCAAAATAATCCCCCCAAACCAATATACAATAGGCTCGCTCTTTCGTTATAAAGATCGCCTTCCTGATGCGTGTGGTTCATCTCTCATATATAATCACTTGTGTCCATCGTGCGATGCGACCTATATTGGCTCTACCAGCCGAACTCTCCATTCAAGGGTTGAACAGCACGCCGGGAGGTCCTGCCGTACGGGTTTGCCCCTAGCCAAACCTGACTATTCTATCATCCGACTCGACGCCAATTCTTGCAATTTACAGGTAAAACTCAAAGACTTTCTATAGTCTCTACAGCTAATACCCTCTCTGATTTACGAATCCTTGAATCCATATATATTTTAGATAGTAAACCCACACTTAACGACCAAACTTCATCTTTCCCATTACATATTACAAGTTAGATGGTTCCCTTACTTTACCACCTTCTTAGTTTAAATTAATGTTTCCCTTACTTTGCCACTTCCATGTTAATTTGTGTAATGTTGCTATTACCAATGCAATTCCATCAATTATCGTTGTGGTATCATGACTTATACAAAAAAGGGACTTGTAAGACCATTTCCCTTATGTTACCTATCCAATGTCAATTAGAATTACTTTGTATTTATACTAAATATAATTCCAGTACCCAGAAGATGAGGCTGGCCCTCGAAACGTTGGTTGAAATTAAATGAAGAAAGAAAAATGCATTTCTTTTCTGCTTCCCTGGTTCTCTTATATATATATATATATATATATATATATATATATATATATATATATATATATATATATATATATATATATATATATATATATGCAAAAAGCCCACAGAAAAATTTAAGGCGGATTCCAAGTATTTTCGAACTTGTTGAGTTCATTATCAGTTCCTTGATAATAAACTGAACAAGTTCAAAAGTATTTGGAATCCGCTTTTCATTTTCCTGTGGGATTTTTTTGCATTTATTGTTATACTCACGCGTTACTTTGTGAGTTTCTCATATATATATATATATATAT
Source organism: Ceratothoa steindachneri (assembly GCA_963969495.1). NCBI lineage: Eukaryota > Metazoa > Arthropoda > Malacostraca > Isopoda > Cymothoidae > Ceratothoa > Ceratothoa steindachneri. The sequence goes on from OZ018335.1 coordinate 95,757,947, forward strand.
ATATATATATATATGCAAAAAGCCCACAGAAAAATGAAAGGCGGATTCCAAGTACTTTCGAACTTGTTGAGTTCATTATCAGTTCCTTGATAATAAACTGAACAAGTTCAAAAGTATTTGGAATCCGCTTTTCATTTTCCTGTGGGATTTTTTTGCATTTATTGTTATACTCACGCGTTACTTTGTGAGTTTCTCATATATATATATATATATATATATATATATTAGGGTGATTCCCCCCCCAAAAAAAAATATTTTTAGTTTTTTATCTCTACATACCTGATTGTATTAACACATTGAACAGTAGGTCACATTCAATTTCACTCAAATTGAAAAATATTTACTGGTCGCTATATGGATCTTGACTTATTAGTCTGCTGGTAAATTAATTTTTGGGATATAAATGAACAGTCTTTGTAAATACTAGTTTATTTGAAACAGATCTTGGTATTGAAAGACAATTTTTTAAAAATATTTATATTAAAGTGAAAAGAAATTAGTTAAATGGCAAATGATTTCTTTTTTACTCAAATTATAACTAAAATTGCTGATTAAACATTGATCCTCTTGAGCATGAGGGAAATATTTTGTGATGTTTTGCCACAAGTCTGATAAGCAACTGTTTCCGTTCTTCGTCTTTTGTTAAAGATGCATTATGCGATTTGATAAGTACAATACGTCTTTCTTCTGGATCGTTAACAACCATTAAGTTAATCGCTCTACGTTGAAATTCTTGAAAACACGTATTCTCTTCCCAAGAACTTGGGTTAGTCTTCAGGAATGTATCCTCTGCAAACTTGTATCCATCTTTCATTAGGAGGCTGAAGATTAGCTTAGTTTTTTGAGTTACCAGTTCATGCAAGTCCAAATCCTCAATGTTTTTTGTAAGATTCAATCTTGGTGTTTTCATTACGTTGGAGATTGGAGACCATCTTCTGTTTGGTCTCAGCATTAATTCTATGATCGAAAAATGCAAGACCAACAAGATGTTCTCCAAGATACCAAAGGTGTCTGTGAAGGGCTGTGGTTGCTTCTTTAGATATTGTCTGATTTGGGTACTTTTGCAAAGTTTTAAAAAGCAGAATGTCATTTAAAGGAGCATTAATTCCAAAATGGGCTTCATTCCAAAAACACGAGTAGACCAAAGCAATAAAAAGAGAGCACTCTGTAATATTGGCCTTTTCACGTTCCGTTAGTTTCAGTTGATGCTTAAAAAAGTATATTTTAGGACATATATAGCCTTAACCATCCAGCATGCATGATGAGTCGCTCCTGGGGCTCTTAATGTAACTTCTGTCTTATCAATGCCCCCAGGAAAGATGAGACTGAGTCGCAGCAATTCTTCATAATCGTCACGCAACTGACGAAATTTCAAAGCTTCCTGAAAATATGGGACCATTTCTCCTCGAAGATTATGCATTACTGGATTGATGAATAAACTGCTATCCGCCTCTAAAAAAGAATCCTTTTTAAGTGACGACCATTGTTCTTTAAAACGTTTAACGAGACACCTCTTCGGACCACTTGTAGGGCCAAGTAAAATATTGCAAGCACATGACAATATAATTTCGAAAATATGATGACGGCACGCAATCCAAACAAGCTCCCTTCCTAATACTTTCTCAATTATGGTACGAACTTCTTTTTGTAGGCCTGCATTTGATGCAGTTGTGTCAAATACAAGTGCTTGAACTTCGTCAAAAAGATTACAGTCATTAATTGATGAAATGCAAGCCATAGTCTGTTCTTCTCCTGTTGCTCGTGTTATTTTTGGCACACCAAGAAGTTTTTCCATTCAATTTACAGAAATTATTATTGCAATTCGTTCTACTGTTTTCTTTACCCCATCAATAGCAGGTACTAGTTTTCCATCCCAGGGAAGAAGGATCGATCCTTCAACAGACAACGAAGCTTTGTCTTCATTGTATGTTTCCTCTCTTACTTGCTTTCGGGAACGTCGTATGGAACTCCTGGAAAGTGTCATAGCTACAATATCCTGACCCAAGGATTGTGCTATTGATCCAGCAACCATTGTTGCTTTTCTATCCGTAATAGTTGCACGATCAAGAGCAGCAGCCACACCTGAAGTTGTAAAGATATTTTTTGAATTTAAAAGACTACATTGTGCATTCTTTTTTCTAGTTGAAGAATGTGGACAAAACTCTTTGTCTGCCGCAATTAAACTTTCTCCTTCAGATGATGATGACTCGAAATCTGCATGAGCAGCAGCCTCTGCTTGATTTTTAGAAGTATATACTTTTTCTTTGTATTGTAAAGCCTTCTCATGTGGATATATTTTGCGGGATTCCTTGGCTGGAATAATCTTATCACGGCACGACATACTGCAGGAGAAAATGTTCTCTCTCTGCATCAACAGAATTTGGCGGTCTTCTTCATTTTTTACCATATTTAAAGTGTATTTTGAGGCTATGTCAAAAAGTTTTAAAAGAGTAGATTCGAAACTACGCTCATTCATTCTACATGAGTACAGTTCGGTTTTGCGGTTCTTCTTCAAAGAAAGGTATTCTTCATACAACCTTGAGAGTTTCCTAACGCAAGAGCCTATTCGCTGTATGGGAATTCGGGCTCTTTCCCATACTTTTATGACTTTTTTGCAAGCGAGGTTGTAACTTTGTGTCAGAGTCATTGAATAAACCCATGATGGTGGTACTAAACAACACGAAGCACATCACCACATGCTGGTAGTCTTGCATATGAAAGCTAACTAGTAGGATGTCCTAAAAACCAGACTCCCGCAGATGAACGAGTACTTCCAGCCATAACCTGAAACAATATAAATAAAAATTGATTGTAGCTGAGTGAGCTCACGGCTCCCCTCCATTTAGTTATACTTAGAAGATATTTTTTAGACTTTAAAATATCTAAATATTCATGAAAGAATAAGCTTTCATTTGACATAAATAAATAGGCTCCTGTGTTTGTAAAAAATTACGGCAGTCATGCTTAATTAATATATATATATATATATATATATATATATATATATATATATATATATATATGAATTAAAATATGAACATAAAGTGTGTTAACATATAATTCTAATATTCTTTTAGTAAGTCTGATATTGATAAAAAAGTGCAAATTATCTATGCACTGAATAAACAAAGTATATTACTTACCTAAATAATTATATATATACTTGCATAAACCAGCACTTGTACTCACTTGTATTCACTTGTATTACGCCAACTGATGAACTTCAAACTACAAATGAACAATTAATCAATCCTCGTTGACTTATATAGGAAATGGTCCGATTGCATCTCCATTCGAAACGAGGGGGCGTTATTGCGTCATCACTTTACAAATGGGCTCAGAAATCAACAAGCTAAAACAACAATTATTATTGCATCATACGCCGAGTATATGAATGTCATTCCACTTTTCAGATAATGCAATATCTTGATTTTTTTGCGAATTATTGTAATTCATAAGGAATGAGGTATCAATGACAAATATATGATAGTATATAAGTAACAACCAATAAATGCCTACTATTAACAGTGCCAATATTTTGACTGAAATTTAAAAATATGGAGACACATAGCGACCTCAAAATATTTACCAATTTAGTCAATATTTTGCATCAGCTCTTTTAACATCTTATAGCATAGTTTTAGCCATGTGGAGAACATTTCCAACTAATTTCAACTTTTTGCATAAATTTTTGGACCACCCTAATATATATATATATATATATATATATATATATATATATATATATATATATATATATATATATATATATATATATATATATATATATATATATATATAACAAGGACGCTCGAGCTTTGTCAGGTGATAGTGGCCATGTTGTTAAAGCGACATCTGGCAGTCTAACTGTGAACTGTTGAGTACTACTTGCCAAATCACGATGGAAGGTTATAGCGTTGTACAGCGTGTACAAATCATCAAATGTTATTATCAAAATCAGTGCTCCGTTCTACAAACGTTCCGCGCATTACGTGATTTCTATTCTCACCACAATCGTCCTGCCGAGTCGACTGTTCGACGCTTGGTGGCCAAATTCGAGGCAAAAGGGTCGATCAACAATCAGCCAACACCAGTACGTCGCCGAAACGCAAGGTCTGTTGAAAACATCGCGGCCGTAAATGAGAGTGTACGGGAAAATCCGAGGCCGTCAATTTCACGTTGTTCACAAGAACTTGGCTTTTCTGCGACTTCAGTTTGGCGAATTATGCGTAGGGACTTGGGTCTACACCCGTACAAAATCCAACTTACCCAGGAACTTAAGGTAAATTTCCCCCCCAAAATCATCTTCAGCGACGAGGCCCAGTTTTGGATGAATGGATTTGTGAACAAGCAAAATTGTCGGATTTGGAACGAAAACAATCCACATGAGATACACCAGCACCAATTGCATCCCAACAAAGTCATTTTTTGGTGCGGATTTTCGTCTAACGGAATCATCGGTCCGTATTTTTTTGAGAACGAAGATGGGATTGACATAATCGTTAACGGTGAGACCTACAGATCGATGATAAGCAACTTCTTGTGGCCTCAACTGGATTATATGCCTGATATGGATACTGACGACACGTGGTTCCAACGGGGCGGCGTCGCGTGCCACACTGTGCACGCCACGATAGACATTTTGCACCAGCGATTTCAGGGCAGGGTCATCTCGCGCGGCGGCGACGTCAACTGGCCACCGAGATCATGCGATTTAACGCCATTAGACTACTTTCTTTGGGGCTACCTTAAATCGCAGGTCTATGCGAATAATCCGCAAACAGTTGATATCGACAAAGTCATCGAAAATTGGGCCTCTCGAATACGTTCCACCAAGCGAAGCCGCGGCGGACATTTGAACGACGTCATATTCCACACTTAATGCCATAAAATGTACTTTCAAATTTAAAATAAATTGAGTGCATATATCACACACAACTTGTTTTATTTACATTTAATACTCGAGCGACCTTATTGAAATACCCTTTATATATATATATATATATATATATATATATATATATATATATATATATATATATATATGGATAAAACCACAGTAATAGGACTATTTTCTTATGCAAAACCCGGTTTCGACGGAGACACCGTTTCTCAAAAATGCCGACTCAATCTCGCATAATCCACCTTAGCGCCACTGATTTGTGTGTTTGTACGTTAAGCAACTTCTGTATCTTACACTTGTCTGCTAGTGACTGACGATGAAGCATGTCTCCGTCGAAACCTGGTTTCGCATATAAAATTAGTCCTATTACTGTGGTTTTATCCCTATAGTTACACGTACGCTACTGTACTTTTTGGGATATATATATATATATATATATATATATATATATATATATATATATATATATATATATATATATATATATGTATATATATATATATATATATATATATATATATATATATGAAAATAATTATTCTATTAATTATATTGTTGCGAGTTAATTAAAAAGTTAGCATTTCAAAAGTAATAAAAAAGAAATGCATTCTTTTGCTGAATCTCAAATCACGCTCTGGTCCTGTTCTTGTAGAAAGTGAGTTTGATTTCCTCGAGCTTTGCTATTCGATCAAAAGGGTAAAATCATTATAAATATGGATTAAATGATGAATGTTGTGTAATTATAAACTTTTTCATAATACTTCTTTTTTAAATAAATGTTTGAATCTTTTTCAATTACAGAAATGGTTCTTTCAAAAGAAAAACATGCAACCATTGTTGTTCTGCACTAAAGTTGCTTGAAATGAGAGGAAATGGTTGCTAAGGGTATTGCATCGAGGAGCACCATCTCTAGGGTCATTAAAGACTTTAAAAAGACTGGTAACACTCCTGTGAAGAAGTCTTATGGACGCTTAAGTACTTCAAATGAATGCCAAGATCGACTCCTGGCAATTTTCCATGTCAAGGACCGGCTTGTTTCCAGTGCCAAGCTTGCTCACAATTGCAAAGGAGCAGGTGTAAAGTCTTCAGTGTGCACCGTGAGGCGGAGACTTTTCAACAAAAGTCTCAAGTCGAGAAGAGCTGCGAAGAAAAATCATTTCGCCAAGAAAAACTTTAAGGAAAAGCTCAACTTTTGTAGGAAATATAAAGAAGAGACTGTTGAAGACTAAAGCAAAGTGATATTCTCTGATGAAGACCGTTTACGCTTCTTTGGGTATTCTGGAAGATCCCTCGTTAGGAGGTGAAGAGGGAAGAGATTTCGCGAGGCTTGTGTCGTTCTCACGGTGAAGCATCTGAATAATTTCCATGTCTGGGGCTACTTCTCATCTAAGGTAACTGGAACACTAACAATTTACCCCAAAACGTGTTTCATCAGCACCTTTTTTCCAACAGTTTAGGACCAATTTGGGAATGATAACTTTATTTTTCAGGATGATGGCGCACCTTGTCACAAATCAAAAGTAATAACAAAGTTCTTGGCTGAAATTAACATCGAACTTTTGGGACCTTGGCCCGGTAATTCGGCAGACTTCAGACAAATAGAGAAATGTGGGTGATAATCAAACTGGCGGTTTGATAAAAAGAAGCCATTCAATTGTG